>CM075810.1:55521642-55567256 GCA_037975025.1 Excoecaria agallocha | reverse complement strand
TGGCTTAAACTGCAATACAATCTCGTTAGCATCATTGTGTTTTTATTTTTTATTTTTTTGAATGCACCATTTATATCATGAACCAACCCAAATTCATTTATCTAGTTGATTATGCTTGTTAAATTTAACTATGACTAGTTTTCACGCTAATTAGCAAGAGAAATTGTCCTCGCTAATGATTGGTTCAGTAGGCATGTTACATGTAAACTAATTTGATAAAAATTTGGTCCTCGCTGATTTAACTGAGGTAGTTTTCCTTACTGATGCCTAACTCATGTGGCAGATGAAGATTTTAATGAGGACACATTCTGTTGCCAATTTAGCTATGACTAGTTTTCTCACTAATTAGCGAGTGAAATTGGCCTCACTAATGCTTAGTTCGGTTGGCATGTTGAATGTGAACTAATTTTCAAGAAAATTGGTCCTCGCTAATTTAGGTAGGATAGTTTTCCTTTCTAATGCCATATTCATATGGCGTGTAAAGGTTTTGGCGAGGAAATAAGTTCTTGCCAATTTAGCTATGACTAGTTTTCTCATAAATTAGCAAGAGAAATTCTCTTCACTAATGCTTGGTTCGGATGGCATGTTGCATGTAAACTAATTAATGAGAAATTTAGTCCTCGGTAAATTAGCAAAGATAGTTTTCCTTTGTAATGCCTAATTCATATGGCTTGTGAAGGTTTTAGCGAGGATACATGTTTTTGCCAATTTAGCTACAACTAGTTTTCTCGCTAATTAACGAGAGAAATTGTCCTTGCTAATACTTGGTTCATTTGGGATCTTGCTTGTGAACTAATTAGCAAGAATATAACCCTTGCAAATTTAGCTTGGAAAGTGGTCCTGGCCAATTTAGTGAGGGTTATTCCCTCACTAATACTCAATTCCCTCATAGTATACTTTTGTTAACCTTTTGGAATACCTATTTATAGGTTAATAATTAATTTTATTACATTTTAGGTATGGAAAAAAATTAGGTATAACTAAGTTATTGTCATTTGAAATAGTTAGTAAGTAAAACTACCACACTATTTTAGTAAGATAAAATTACCCTCGCCATATGAAACATTTAGCTAGGTAATATCCCATGCCAATTTCACGAGACCTATTCCCTAGCTAATTCCCTTAAACATTTGAGCGGGATAAAAATAGTGTTAGCGAGATTATTTTTTCTAAATCCCTAAAATCTTATCCTTTTGTGTCGTTACCCTTTTTCTACTCTCTCTTTCTCTACTCATCACCCTGATTCTACATTTTTGCCTATATTATATTTTCCTAGGGCTATTAAACCAAAAAGAAATAACAAATTTAAGAAAGTGTTTGCAGTTTGGTAACTTCGTTAATCGAGCTTGTGTTCTCAAAATTGCATTTTGTTAAGGTCGATGACTCTCACATTTTGCAAGCAGGTTAGTCCTACTTGCCCCTTTTCTCTTCATCTGTTTATCTCAGAACTGTGATGGAATTGAGGCGTTACTTTATATAGAAACACTCTATACTTTTATTTATACACTATATTAGCTTTTCACTAAAACCCACTTTTCCAAATCTTTTTACTATGGCCTTTTCCCTAAATATGAGTTCTAAATCCACACCATCATCCGTCGGCACCAATGTTGGTTGAGTCCAGATCAAGTAGTCTTGACGATAACCTAATTTTCTAAAAAGTGTGAATCTTAAATATGTTAAACTAGGTTATCATTATTTGATAAACTATTTATTAACTCTGTGTTTGATCCCTTTAATTGCGATTATTACTAATGAAGCTTCATAATTTAAGCCAGAAGATGTTCATCAGCTCTGGTTTAAACTTCAATACAATCTCTCTAGCATCATTGTGTTTTTATTTTTTTTATTTTTGAATGCACCATTTATATCATGAACCAACCCAAATTCGTTTATCTAGTTGATTATGCTTGTTACAATCCTCTTTCTCATCTCGAGGTCAAGTAACAGCAAGTCATTGAGCATTCAAAGCTAACTGGCATTTTTAATAAGTCTTTGTTGCAATTTTAGTGCAAGATTTTGGAAAGATCAAGCTTTGGTAAAGAAACTTATGTTTCTAAAGCAATGCACTACATTCCTCCTAGGCCATCAATGACAATTGGAGCTTGTTTTTTCCTACACCATCACTTTCTGCTATGATTGTTAATAAGTATAATTTAAGAGGTAAAATCATGAGCTTCAATCATAAGGGTATAGGTTGTAATGCTGGTGTAATATCGATTAATCTTGTTAAATATTTATAGCAAATTCATAGGAATACTCATAATGTTGTTGTTAGTACTGAGAATATTACACACAATTAGTATTTTAGGGAATAAGAAATCAATTTTAATACAAAAGTTTTTGCTTAGAGTTGGGCTATTTTGCTGTCAAATTAAAATTGATCTAGAAAATTAAACTTATTGCAATTTTTTTCTTTAATTGTGGGAAAATTTACTCATAATCAATGGAGGAAAATCTTTTTCCCTTAAGATCCTGATACATCTTGTTACCCTAAGGATGTATAACAATTACTATGTTGTGAGCTTTATGCAGCAAAGTTTTTTTTAATTCTTTATCATATGGAACACATAACCTATCCTTGAAATACAAACTTCCATTTTCTTTCACTGAGTACCCTAACTGATCTCCTTCATACAAAGATCATATAACCTTTTGTAACTTATCCTTATTTTTCTATGCATCCATCACAGCCTATCTTATACAAGGATTAGCCCTTAATTAGGCTATCAAAGCACCATCTGAAGCAAATTTCCATCTACCCCTTTGTAACACCATAGTAGCCATTGCTTTTCTACTTAAAGTATCGGCTATCACATTAACCTTACCCGAATGTTAGTTTACTATACAATCATAATCCTTAAATGGTTTAAGCCATCTCCGCTACCTAAAGTTGAGTTCCTTTTGAGTAAGTAAATACTTAAGACTCTTACGATCTATGTAGATTCTACATCTTTCACCATATAAGTAATGCTGCTAAATCTTCAAGGCAAAAACTACAACAGCTAACTCTAAATCATGTGTTGGGCAATTTGCTCTTGTGGTTTGAGTTGTCGAGATGCATAAGCCACTACTTTACGCTCTTTCCTTAACACACAATCCAAACGAACTTTAAAGGCATCACTATACATGACTTACTCATTTCTTGAAATTGGCTGAGTCAAGATTAGAGCTTTTGTTAACATCCACTTTATCTTATCAAAGCTTACCTCATATCGGTTAGTCCACTCAAATTTGGCATTCTTTCTTAATAGCTTAGTAAGTAATGAAACAATAATCGAAAACCCTTTTACAAAGCTACAATAGTAGCCTGCCAAACCCAAGAAGCTTTTCACTTCTGGTACATTTCGAGGTGGTCTCCAACTGACAATAACCTTAATTTTAGTTGGATCAAACCTAATGCCTTCAGAAGATACTATATGGCCAAGGAAAGAAATTTCCTTCAGTTAGAAGTCACACTTGTTCAATTTAGCAAATAGTTAGTTCTCTCTCAGAGTCTATAACATAATTATTAGATGTTCAGCATGCTCTACTTCATTCCTGGAATAAACCAATATCTCATCAATAAATACCACAATGAACTAGTCCAAATAAGGTCTGAATATGTTGTTCGTCAAATTCATAAAGGTAACTGGTGCATTTGTTAACCCAAATGGCATTACTAAAAACTTGTAATGCCCATATGGAGTTTTGAATGCTATCTTTGGGACATCCATATCCCTAACTCAGAGTTGGTAATACCTCGATCTTACATCAATCCTTGAAAATACTTTGCCCCTTTCAACCGTTTAAACAAATCCTCTACTCTAGGCAACAGATACTTATTTTTCACCATCACCTTATTTAACTAACGGTAATCAATGCACATCCTCATAGAACCATCCTTTTTTAACAAATAAAATTGATGCACCTCATGGCGATACACTAGGCCTAACAAAGCCCTGGTTAAGCAGTTCTTGTAACTGTACCTTTAACTCTTTCAATTTTGTTAGAGCGATCCTATAAGGGGCCTTTCAAATAAGTGTTATGCCAAGCAAAACCTTAATAGACAATTCGATATCCCATTTTGGTGGAAGGCTAGGTAAGTCTTCAAGAAACACATCATAAAATTCATTCGCTATAGGTATATCTTGAAGCGTAATTGCATCCATCTTTGAGTCAAGAACCACGACCAAAAATGCTTCACAACCTTTTCTGAGAAATCATTTGGCTTGCATGGCATATATCACATTGGCTAAAAGTCAAGTTCGAATGCTTTGAACTGCTATTTCTTTACTATTTTTTTAGTTCAGTTATTTCAATTCTTCTGAGTTTATCTATATCTTGATTTTATTTTGATTTAAGATTTAATGTATTTACTAGATGATTGGATCTTAGATCTAAATATTTTTCATAAATCAATATGCACTTGTTCTAATATTCCTATGTTCATCATTTTCTTATGTTTTGATGAGAGGTTGGATATATGAATGCATGTTTTGTTAGGTTTAAGGAATTTGGATATTGAATAGATTGAGATTAGGTGTTCTGAAAAAAGACTTAGTTGACATATGGGAATTTTATTGACCTAGGCTCATGCTAATTGTTAGGCTATTCTGATTTACACAGCTTAGCAAATATAAGGGTGTTTTATGTCAAGGACCTATTCCAAGTTAGGTTTTCCATAATTGATTTGTTTATTTTTTAAGTGTTAATTGCATGAAAGCAAGAGGAGGACAGGTTCCTTAGCAATAGCTTCCATTAATTAAATTCATGTGATTATCTACAATTGAGTAATTCTTGATTGCAATTTATTGTCAATTTTATTAGTTAATCAATTTAATTTTATTTAGATAAAAAAAATAGTAACAATTTGAATTAACAACAATTGGGATATGCTATAGTACAATTTCCTTAAATAGATTCTCATGTTCACAATCCCTTAGGTACAATAGTCATGGGTTTTAATTTTAATTTCTTATATCAGTAGCCAATATACTATACTTGCTAGCAACTGGTCAATAAAGTTTTCAACTTCGGTTAGGAAATCCAATTCTTTTAACTAGATTATGATTTTAGGATTTACAAAAATTTTAAATTCCACCCTTTACATGTGATTTATTGTAATTCTAAACCTTCAATTGTATCAAAGCCAAGGTTATCTGAAAAGAATTGAATGTTAGTTCAATTTTGTTTATTATAGTGTTATTGGTGGTGTTATTTTTTGTTTTTGATTGTATATGCCATGTAAAGTTCACATTTTTAATTGTTAAAAGTATGTATTATATCATATATTGATGAATGTATGAATTTATTTTAAGTTATATGCCATGAAAATGCAAGTAAAATTTTGAAAAATGGCTTAATAGCCACTCAAGGGGTTTTGCTCCAATAAGAGATTTTTTTAGGTCCCAAATTTTTTTTTTCATTTTAATGTTTTCATAAAAAAATAATTTTATGTATTTTGCCTACTATAACTTAGGTTTTTTTCAAAAACTAAAATAAAAATGAAAATTTGATTTAATTAGAGTAAACTATTGACTAGCCCAATTGGGGTTTTACGCCAATAAGAGATTTTTTTAATTTCATGTATTTTGAAAATCCTACTATAACTTGTGTTTTTTCAAAAATTAAAATTAAAATGAAAAAATGATTTAAATGTAAACTATTAACTAGCCCAATTTGACACCTAGAGTTTCCTAGGTGGGCCAAATTACGTTAGGGTGTTTTAAGGCCTACATGGTTTTGTTTTTCTTCCAGAAATTAAAAAACATGAATATGTGATATTAAAAGGTATTTTAATAATATTAATTCATTTAACTAAAATTTAGTAAATCGAGCCGAATACGATTAATGTCAATTTTATGGTTTAAGTTTATGAGTTGGTGGGCCTAATTAACTAACTTAAATTTATAAATTTGTTTATTTACAAGTTTAATTAAATTTTTTAAGGGCTGTAAAGGGTCAAAAAATGTTGGGCCCATTGTATTAGCTAAATAGGCTAAAAAGCCCATCAAATGGTACTAAGTTTAACCTAGTATTTACTCATTTAACTTTTTAATTTAAAATTGATTTAAAATCAATTAGTTTCTTGAAATAAAACCCAATTAGTTAATTAATTAGATTAAATAATTAAATTTGATAATTAATTATAATAAGAATAATAAATAGAAACAAAACAAGCAAAGTAGCATTTTTGGTAAATCAATTTTTGAAGTAGTAAAAAAACTTCAAATTTTCAAATAGTTTCTAAATTTGAAAAGTGTCCTAACATGGTTCTAATTAGAATGTTGTGATTATCTTATTTAAGTTAACATATTTAACAAATTAATATATGGAATATACAAAGAACCATATTTTAAAGAGTTAAAACATATAGTAGTTACGCTAAAATCTAATTTTTGTTTTGTGAATTAGATGCACGATAGGATGTATGACATGGTATTTTGAGTTTATTATGGACTTATGGCTAATGTGATTAAGCATATGCATAGTTTTTTTTGGCTTATAAGGGTCTTCATATCTGACCTATTATCTTGTAAAATTCCTTTCCTTTTCTGGTTATATAATTAGATTACATAGGATTAGACTAGGAAAGAAGAAGATCAAGACTAGTAAACTAAGATGGGATAAACAGTGAATCCACGTAGAAAAGAAGATTTTGCAATGTTCTTATTTTCTTTGGTTTTGTAATGCATACATTCTACCTAGGGCTTGACCTAGTTTCTTTCTTGGCTCAAGGAAACCAAAGTAGAATGTCCATAACTAGAAAATGTATTTAAGAGTTGAATATGCATGATTAATTAGAATAATGAATATGTGCATGCCAATGCATGCTAACAATGAATGGTGAGACCTAAATGAAACAAATTCCTTGTTTAATATTAAGACATATAGCTTTTTGTTTATATGAAAAGAACTAGAGTTCTTTATAGTATTGGGTTATTGAGCAAACTCAAGCCCGTATTATATCAAATATGTTCGAATTCTATTAATGGGTCATCTTAACCAGCCTATTAGTTTATTGAGCAAACTCAAGGCCAATGGATATAGGGGTAAGATTGGGCTTTGTATATCAAGATATGCATACATCAAGAGTTGATGGCCAAATGATTTAATAGTTGCATAGAGTTGTAATTGATATATGATACCTACCTTTCAATTTAGGGTTTGGATTCTTAAGCAAACTCAAGGTTGAATTTCTGACTAAGGATTGGATATTAACCCATTAAGAAAACCATCAAGTTTTCATGGATTGATAGTGAGGGCTATTAGTTTGTAATAAAATAGTGGGAGTAAAAAAGATTAATAAAAGGCCTTATTAATGCATTAATATAAATGGACATATTCTAACAAACTCAATTCTTCACATCCAGGTCATTTGATCATAAACATTATTCATTTAGACCTGTATAGCATGCATGATGCTAAATAAAAGTTTGGTAACAAATTATTTAGACAGATAAGGAAAAATGAGAATTGTTCTCAAGTCTAAATTGATTGCCTGTGTGTTCAACACATGAATTCCATATATTCTAATAGATGATGCCTCTCATAAAGATCATAAGGCATTTTTTAAATATTATAGAGATAGAGATTAGGCAACATGTATCATGATTACCTCTATATCTCCACAACTTCAGAAATAATATGAGCACTTAATACTCATACTATTATCGAACATCTAAAAGAGTTATTCATTGAACAAGCTAAAATGGATTGACATTAGATATCAAAGTTGTTATTCCATTTTAAGACTTTGAAAGTCACTTCAATTATGCAAGATAGGCTAAAAATGTTTGGTTGTGTTCAGAGGTTCACCTCTTTAACGTTAATGATTAAATATAGGTAATGAATCAAGTGGTAGAATAAATTCTTTAACTTATTCCTTACAGTTATTCACAATTCATGTTTATCTATTATATGAAGAAGAAGAATAGATACTGCCAAAAAAATTGCAATTAGCGACCGTAATTGCCGTCGCTAATTGCCAAAATTTCATCGCTAATGTATTTTAGTGATTGCGTGACGAACAGTCGCTAATATATTAGCGACGGATTGTTAAATCAATCACCAATTCAACGACGAAAATACTGTCACTAATAAGCGAGTTTGTCGCTAATTTATTTTCAAAATTACTCGCGACCATTATAATAATAATTTTTAGACTATATTTTTCGTCGCTAATTCATTGCTAATTATTATTGCATCAATAACGATAGGCTGCTGCTAGTAACTCCCATCACTAAATGTTAGGGTGAAAGATTAGTCGCTAAATTTATCGCTAATTATTTGTGAAATTCTTATTTTTATATATTAGCGACACTTTGTTGTCGTAAATCCGTCGCTAAATTATAGCATAATTTATTTTTTTGTTGTATTTATTATTTTTCATCATGTATGTAATAATGATCACACATATATATTTATATATTTATTCCAAAATAGAATATATTCCAAAACACATATATAAAAGTAATTGAAATCATACATAATGTCATCAAACAATCACTCTTAAAACAATACAACAAAATACTAATAATATCATCCTAAATAACATCAACAATTATTCCTTCTCCTACTTCTCATCTTCAATTTCAATCAATTTTTAGACTTTTTTTTGTTGCAGAGACAGCTTCTTTCCCTCAAATTCACAATCCACAGTAGAACCTACATACTAGAGTAATCAAAAAAATTACAATAGAATACCATAGCACAACAACATAATTATCAAAATCTAGAGATACCAGAGCACAACATAAATATAAAACATTAGAAAAAGACCATATGGAATTGAAACAAGGTCAGAAAAAGGGGTTGGAATTCTCAGAGAATACACACTTTATCAAAGCATTAAAATAATAATCATATCCAAATAATAAGCTAAAATTAAAATTCAAAAAAACACAAAAACTCAATATCAAACACCTCTCTAAAGAGGAAAGCAAAGAGAAATGATGTACCTTTAGTACATTTAGGGGTGATCACGGGGCGGGACGAGGCCGGGAAATTCTCCCCCAGTCACTCCCCCGCCAGTGGCGGGGATTCCCCGCCCCCGCCATCAATATCGGGGAGGGAATTTCCCCCATCCTCGCCCCGCAGGGATCCCCATCCCTTGATTTTTTTACTTTAAAATATAATATTTTATAAAAAATTAAAATTAAAATATAATTTTAATAAATAAAAAATTTAAAATCAATAATAATTTAAAATTAAGTATAATTTAAAAATTAATAATTATAATATTAAGTTATATTTTAATTTTAATTATTTATAAAATTTTATATTTTAAAATAAAAAATTTATATATTTTTTACGGGGCGGGAATCCCTACGGGACAGATACTGCATTCCCCATCCCCTGCCCCCGATTCTAGGACGGGAATATGACTGACCCCAAGCACCCATACACCATTAACCGCATATCTATCTCTGTGAATTGGATTGAAGTAATTTGAAACTTACCCAATGGATATTCCCACATAAAGATCTTTCAAAGAATGGGCATGCAAAAGCCCATATCCAGCATGACCATGATGAGAAACTACACTATATGTACTTGATTAGAAACCAAATGCAAAACTACACTAGGAAAATGCTAAAACATATATTGCAGTTATATCCAGCAAGGTTTATTCCACTTTACTGCCAATTATTTAAGATTTAACAATAACATGCTAAATATTTGGTTTTCAACTAAGCAATTAACTAAAATTAATTAATAGGGAGCTGTTTTACCAATACTCTAATACATCATCGGAATATGGGTTGAAATGATGGATTAAAAAATTACCTTATTTTCATTAGCAATAAGGACATCATTTTGCTCAACAGAAATAGACATTTCTTGGCATATGGAGGCAACAACATTACTGAAGTCATGTAAAGAGATACCCAAAGATTTCACAACCTGTTGTAAATAAGGTTTAACTTTATTAGCACAACTTCCAAGGACTTTTTCTCCCAAATTACAGGCAACAGGTAGAACTTTTTGAAAAGAGCAACAAAATTAGCAAAATTTGAAAGGACACATGAAGACTACAAATAAGAATAGTAATAATGTTGACCTCATCACCCCTTTCCACACAAGCCAAAAGGGGAAAAAGTAGTTCTAGAGAGATGTCTTCACTTTCTTCCAAGACAAGCGTCATTATTGTCTCTATAGATGAAAAGACATTCTCTGGGTGATAATCCCTAAAAAACAAAATGAATCCTTAATTGATGACATATTATTACAAACCTATGACATGAACAATTATGAAGACCTAGCAACATAATCCTACAAGATAGAGTAAATGCACCGATGAAGCACTGGTCTAAGAGGTAACAGCTTCAATTGGGGACAATTTTTTAAATAATGTTATTTAAATAATTAATTATTAAATTGGGGTTGATGGAAAAAATTTTACCAAAATGGGATGGTTGGGAGACGCGGAAGGGGTAGGATGTCTGCCAAACCTAAAACCACTGGTGGGACTAGCGATTTCAGGTTTGGCAGAAATCCTGCCCCCTCCCACGTCGGGTTTCATTCCGGGAGTTTAATTTTTTTTAAGAGCAAATGCCCTATAAGTTAAGGGCAAATCCCCTCCGATTGTGGTCCTCCCCCTCTCATTCTCTCCTCCTTGCTCCTAATTCTCCTTCAAGGTAAGTTTCCTTTCTTTGTTTCATATTTCATCTATTTTTTTAATTTATTTTAGATTTCATAATAAACATGTTATATTATGTGTTATGTTATATTTAATAAAATAATTATAAAAATTATAATTGCAAAAAATAAAATAGTAATTATTTATAAATAATTAAATAAATAATATTAAGTAGATAATTAGAAAAAACATGATTAAAGTTATTTTGTAATATTATAATTATAAAAAACATGATTAAAGTTATGTTGTAATATTATAATTGCACAACATAATGTGTTGGTAACAGTATTATCATAAAAGGTCAGTAAATATTTATTTATTTTTATGTACAATTATATATGTTCAATTTTATTTTAAATATATGATGATTATAATTTTATTTAATAAAATACAGAAATTATCGTGGCTGCTTATATTTTTATAAATAATTTGTATTATTATTTTTAATTTTTTAATATTATTATTATTATTATTATTATTATTATTATTATTATTATTATTATTATTGTAATCATAATTGTGATTATCTTTATTATTATTATTATTATTATTATTCGTGGCTGCTTATATTTTTATAAATAATTTGTATTATTATTTTTAATTTTTTAATATTATTATTTTGACTATTATGGTTACTGATATTATTATTATTATTATTATTATTATTATTATTATTATTATTATTATTATTATTACTATTATTATTATTATTATTATACGTAAATATAATAAAAGAAATAATAATTATTATTGAATAAATAAAATTATATAAATTAATTAATGAAATATTTTAATATTTTTCACATATAGGTAGTTGAAAGATGTCGACATATACTGACTTTTATTTGCACACCAGAGGAGAAATAAGTGTTGGAACGTCGGGTTTTCAGTATAATATATGTGGTCCAAATGCCGTTACAAGGAGAATGAGAGTTAAAAATAAGCCGACTCTTCCTGAATTGGTTCATAAAATTCACGTGAAATTGGGATTAGGTATGAATGATGTGATTTCTAGAATAATTTACAAAAGTCCAATGTACAATCGCGGATCGTTATGTTGGACTTCCGTGGATTTGGCGGATGACGAAGATATAGATGCAATTTATGATAATTTGATGAGATATGATGATTATAACTTGGTAGAATTAATTATTGAAGTTGGTGAGGGAGGTGCAAGAGCTAGTCGACCCACTTATGGACAGGGATATCAATATACAAGTGAGGTATTGGAAAGAGAAAATATCGAGGCAGGTCATCAGCAAATGTTTAATGAAGTCGGCCCTAGTCAGCCTACACAGTCTAGTAAGCTAAGACAGTCTATAACTCGATTGGATGGTGAATTACTTGGGACCCAGGTTAGTGTTAGTTCAGGTCAAGCTCAATTACGCCGATCAATTAGCCAGGTGCCTAATGCAATGGTGAGTCAACCAAGGCGATCAATTAGCCGAAGGATTGGTGATTTTTTTAGTAAATCACTATTTGGAAATAGATCAAAAAGTCATTCCATTGAGAGAAATTTTGTTAGGGGAGTAGTTGCACAGCCAAGTCATGTTACAGAATCCGATAGTCAGCGATATTCGATATCCCATATCCCAGGTGCCAATTGAAGGCGTTCTGTTTCCCATGTACCTTATGACAGGCAACGACGATCCATTTCTCATGTTCCACCTGATTGTCAATGCCATTCTATTTCCCACATTCCTATTTTAAATTAGCAGCCTTCAGTTCAACAGGTTACAGATATAACGACTAGTTAGCATGGGCAATCTTGCAATAAAAGAGATGTAGATTTACTTTGTGATATCATTTTCGGCAACACTGAAAATATAAGTGCAAGCGAGGGAACTGGCTATCATACTAACACTGCAGATTGTGGACAAGAATCGTCAATGTCTTTAGGAGAGAATGACGATTTTGAAGATGTTCCAATGTACAATGATTATGTATCACCTAATGATGATGTTGAGGCTAAAACAGTTAACATGATTGTAGATAGTGATGGCGAGGATTCTGATCACAATGAATATGCCAGTCCATTAGCATCGATGCATCCGATAGAGGAGACAGGCCAGGCAAACTTTGTGTTCCCGTCAGAGCATTACTCAGAAATATATTTCGATGCAGCGCAAATCCCCATTTCTGAAGATGTTCACTTTGCAACTTGGGATGGTGTATCCGAGTTATCGACAGGCTTAGTTTTTAAAAGTAAGGATGAAGTAAAGTATTGTGTGAAAAAGTATTCAATAATGAGAAATGTGGATTTCAGAGTTGTTGAATTGAAGCCAAATTATTGGGTTGTGCGGTGCGTAATGGCCGATGATGGATGCAGATGGAGGTTAAGAGCTATTAGAAAAGGAAGTAGTCCTTTTTGGATTGTGACAAGATTCAAAGGACCTCATTCATGGGTTGTTGGTAATGTATCAATGGATCATCGGCAATTGGGCTCTCAAATTATTTGCAAGTGCATCACTAGCATGGTAAGTAAACAACCAACCTTACCTATTGATGTTATTATTGAGGCTGTCAAGCAACAATTTAATTTTGAAGTATCGTACCGTAAGGCTTGGTACACAAAGATGAGAGCAATAGAGTGTATATTTGGTGATTATGTTGAGTTGTATCAAAGGTTGACAAGATTCTTAATTGCCTTACAAACGTACAATCCCGGAACTGTTTATGAGTTTATGGTTCAAGAAATGGAGGACCCATCAGTGAAGCAATTTGAAAGGGTTTTTTGGAGTTTTAAACCTACGATAGATGGATTAGCTCATTGTAAGCCAGTTCTGTTGATAGATGGTACATTTTTTATTGGAAAATTTCAACAGACACTACTTATTGCAAGCTCAGTTGATGGGAACAACATGCTATTTCGAGTTGCCTTTGCTATTGTTGAGTCTGAAAATAAATCCAGTTGGGCTTGGTTTATGTCCATGCTTAGAAAGCATGTCACTCAACGTGTTGGCCTTACAGTAGTATCGGATCGGCATGCGAGTATAATGGCTGTATTCCGGGATGAACGGAGCGGGTGGAAAGAACCTCTAGCCTTTCACATATTTTGTTTGCGGCATTTCGTTAGCAACTATAACACGCATCATAGGAATGCAACAATCAAAAATCTTCTTTACAAGGCGGGTAAGTAAAAAAAATGCCGCAAGTTTACAACTGTTTTTTTAATCAATTTTAGAACTTCTATGTAAACATATGTCTTACTTGTGTAGGTGCACAATTTCAAAGGTGCAAGTTTGAGCAGCTTATGGACAATATCAAAGAGCTTGATGAATATTCATATAATTAGGCAATGAGGATATCACCAGAGTATTGGACACTGTCTGAGGATGGTGGTTATCGATATGGGCACTTGACAATGAATATTGCCGAGAGTGTCAATAGTGCTCTGAAAGGTATTCGCATGATGCCAATTACTGCAATCATTGAACATGTTTTGGTGAAATTTGGTGAAATTTTACAATCAGCGAAGGGAAATGTATATGGCCAAAATGGCACAAGGCTTGCGGTTCACACCTCGATGTGTCGAAATAATGACCAACCGTGCTAACAAGGCTCGACAAAACGTAGTGATGGAATATGATAATCGATACAAAGTGTTTAGGGTATTATCATGCAGAGCACCTGATATAAATGTTGAGCCTGAAACATATATAGTAAGTCTTCAGAAACGTGAATGCGAGTGTGGTAAGTTTCAAGGAACAAAAATTCCTTGTTCACATGCAATTGCATATTACATGCATAGGAATCTTGACATGTACCATTTCGTAGATAACTGTTATACTATTGTCGAGTCACTGAAATGTTACGACGGGCAATTCAACCCAATGGGCAACAAAGCCTACTGGCCTGAGTATGAAGGGCCTAAATTGGTACCTAAATAGTTCATTGACAAAATCATCATGATCCATTAACTCACTTGTTGGGGCATATGGTGTAGACTCAAATTGAAATGGTAGGCCCGTTTGATCATATGGGGTGGATTCAAATTGACATGGAGGACCCATTTGGGCAATGACATTGTACTCATGTTGATCTCCTGAAGATAAAATGATGTTCATATCAACATTCAATCCGGAAGGCCTTGCCTCAATGTCATTGCATGTAGTCGATCCAAGTGCAGTGTCAAATAATTGTTGTTGACTCACTGAAGACAAACTGAACGAGCTAGAAGGATCTTCAGGAAAATAAGGCCACTGCATTGGTTGGGGACCTTGGTGCACTCCATTTGGAATATGAATAGACTCAAGTGTAGCTCGCCTTTCTCCCATTCCTCTCCTATTGCATATAGATTGACGGGAATCCTAAAAAGGATGAGCCATCGGGGGGATATGTGCAATATCAGGAACTGGCTGTCTGGGATAGTCAGTTGACCGTCTATCAAAGGCACCAACAGCTCCTAATATGCCCTCAGATGCCAATCGGATACCATGTTCTTCATTGGATGAAGAACCAATGTCGGAGTGCCTGATTTGTTCAGCATAATCGGCCTACAAGTAAATAAACAAATTTGTTACAAATTATCGATATTATTATTTATGTATATAAAAATTAATATTAAATCATACCGATGCACTGATAGAGGCACCTATATGGGTTATCCACCATCTTGTTCGTGATGTAAACCACTGCATATACTATGATCTCGGATGTAAAGGTGCTTGCAGAGGGGGATTTCTTACAACGCGATTATGCCGATTACTCCACTCATGAATAAAACATGAAAATCTACTTTCCCAATTCCGATTAGTATGGCCTCTTAAATCGTACGAATGTACTACATCATCATATTGTGGAGGGTGTGAAATCGGCTAGTCCATTCCGAATTATCTTAGACATCGATCGGGGTGGTGCCACTTGATAATATTCCAACAAACTAGTGGCACGACTGATGTCTAAATTGCATTTCCATTACTACAAAATTGTGGCAATAAGTGCAGCATGACCGGTGTCTAACAAGTGTACTAGATCGGCTTAGTAATATAGGAAAATAAGATTATGACCCAAAATATCAAACCCAAGGGAAACTTGTGCTTGTATGTGCTATTTCAATTTCAAAACCACTTTTGTATGTAAAGAGAGAAGAGAAATCCCAAAGTTGTGATGATTTGAAAATAATAATTTAAAACTAAATTAAAATAATTGAAAAAGCTAAAGTAATAAGAGATTTATTGAAAGCAAGTAAATCGAATGAGTTAAAAATCAATGATAAAGACAACTTTCACTAAAGGACCATCCTCCTTAACAAATATTGCTATGACTTAATTAAAAGAAAACATACAAGTGATTATGGAAAATTCAGTTTAATAAACCCAGATAACTTTATTCAAGATTATCATTCCAAGCATTAAAACTCTCTTATTTAGAACAATCCAATACTTGGCATAAAGAACTGAATTAAGTCTCTTAGATGTCTATTAAAGCCTTTCTCAAGAGATTTAACTTTCACCTATTCTTGGTTACACCTTTTTTAATTTTAACTTACTCAAATTAACACACAATTATAGCTTATTCAGATTATAACCATGCATTAATCCAACTAAAGTAACCTAAGAGCATGCAAGTCATTCATCAACTTAAACCAATTAATTAACCAATTCTTAATCAAGTTAATAATCAACTTAAAATTGAGAAAAGACAAGAATATGTTTAAGAACCAAAAAATAACCAACTTGTATTAAAATTTAAGAACAAACTCAATTCATATCAATATAAGTAAAGGATTCAAGTATCCTTTAGCAAAAGTAAAGAAAACTACTCACAAACCATTCTTAAAACTAAAAACAACGTTTTGAAAAAAACTATAAAAACAAAGAACTAAAAAAAGAAAGCTTAATTCTAAGGAGTAATTCTAAGGATTGATGCCCCTTCTTCTGTGTTTTGGACTGCTATTTATAGGCAAGAATTGTAGTAGACTCCTTGTTTAACTTCGGTCATAAAATAGGAATCAAATTCTGCTAAACAGGAAGCTCGTAAATCCTTCACGACATGGGAGAGTTAGATCACGTGGCCACGGGTCAATTACTTCTTCTTCCACACGTGGCCACGTGTGGTCCTTCACTGGGAATCCACATGGTCACGTGGTCTTTACAATTGCCTTCATTTGCTTTCACATGGCCACGGCATTAGCATGCTTATTTCTTCTCTTTTCTTCACATGGCCACGGATTCTCCTATTTTCTTCTTCATGTGGCCACGTGTGAAACTCTTCAGTAAACTCGTGGTCACAGCTCAAGGCTCTGGACTGGACACTGGTTTTCTCGCCTAATTTCTTCATATTAGCACTTTTAGCCCTAAACTTTGTCCTTTTTACACTTTAAGTCCTTTTATATCAAATTAAACATGAAAATCAAACAAAACACAGAATTAACTTCAAAAACATAAATATTAACAAATTAACTCTAAATTAACCCAAATAAAACCAAAACAACTAAATAACTTAACTAAAAACATATCAAAAATCATATATATTTCACACTTATCAAATACCCCACACTCAAACCTTGCTTGCCCTCAAGCAAATTAGAACAAACCCTCCTTCAAAACCATCAAACTTGTATAAAGACATGCAATTTTAAAACAAAACTTAGCATTTTAACAAGAGCACTTAACTTAAACTCTAAATAGATTAACTTCAATAAGAGAATATAAGCTAGTTTCCTTGAATGTGTGCAAGACCAAATCATTTTAAATAATTTTTGAAAATCAAAATGTCAACACAACTAAGTAATGAAGTATAGAATATATGAATGCATAAGCATACAATCGGTTTCGTGCTTGAAACTCTAGAAACACAATAGGCCTCTCCTTTAGCACCGGAACCCGTAAGTCATCTCCGCTAAACAACTCAAAACAAACTTAAAATCACATAGGTCTTATAAAGGTTGTAATGGGGCTAAGGGTATGTTTATCAAAGAATGGATAAAAGATAATCAAAATGAATATAGCCACTCTAAGACCAAATAGATTACAAAACCCCATAACTTAATCTAATCCTTGCCTTGATTCCCAACTTTCTTTATGCTCTTTCACCAAGAAGTTAATATTTTTTTTCATTTTTCCTTGCACTACCCCACACTTATATTTTTTCATAATTGCTAGTTCTTTCTTTCTTTTTTTCTTTTTTGTTTTTTTTTGTTTTTTTTTAACTAGCCTTTACAAGCCAACCTCAAGGTAATACAAGATATATTTTCAATTGACTTCATCAATAACTTTGTTACAACTTTCTTACTACACCCAATAAAACTTTACTCTTTTCACTCATTTAATCCTAAAGTGGCCAATTCCATAAGGTGAGATAACAGCATTTTAGGTTATATGGTTAAAACATTAGGTGTAACAAGAAAATATTAATGGTACGCATTAAGCATACCCTTATAAGCTCAAAATGGTTTAACAAAGGATAATTTCATCAAGGTAGGACACAATTTTTTAAGAGAGCTTATCAAGAAAATTATTGCCTAGATCATTTTCTAAGTTGCTTGAGTTGTTCATATGCTTTGAAGGGTGATGAGGAAGGTTCTAGTGCTCTAAATTTCCTTACTTCACTACTTCATTGCATTGATTTTTTCTAAGTTAAAACATGTCTAAGTGCTTTTTAGAGTTTGGAAACTAACAAATATTTATTAAGTTGAAGATTAATCCATCCAAAGGCATATTAAACAACATAAATGTTCTCTTGCTAAGCAAAGGTCCAAAACATGCATATTCCATATCCAAATTCAAAGTGTTCAAGTTTTGAAGTCAACTAGGGCAAACTAAGTTTTCATGTAAATTAAATGAAAAGGTGAACTACATAAGTCTTTAATACATTTTACAAACTCAAACTAAACATAAACACAATAAAAGAAAACAAAACAAAACACAAAACACAAAAATAACAAAGTTTGATTCATGAAAAAGAAAAGTAAAGTTGAAAACAAACTCCCTGAAAGGAGGCTACCCCCTCCTCAAAATATTGTTGTCCTCAGCAAATGATGATCTATTCTGGTAGAGGTGGTGGTGGTGGAAACCGCTGCCAAAAGTGATGGATAAAATGCTCAACCCTCCTATTTCCTTCCATGACCGTATCACGAAGCATATCCATTCTTCCTTGCATTTGATCGAGTCTAATCTGTTGAGCATCCATCCGACTACTTAATTGATTAAATGGTGCTTCCCATTCCAGTGTTGTAGGCTCATTGATGGGGGAAGGCACAGCTGTGGCAATAGGCTCCTCCAGCTGCTCTTTTTCTTGCTCTTCTTGATGCTCCTCAAACTGAATGTTATTCTCTCTTAAATATTCCTTCCGTGTTGCCCAATGACCGCGGGGCCTAAGTATCAAAATTTTCATCCTTTTCAGCATCCAATTATCAACGCAAGGCAAATCTCCTTTAAGGGGTTCTCCATAAACCTGATGATCAACTGCATTTGCCAATACTGTGGCTATCCATCCAATCGAGATATTATCAATATTTCCTGGCATTTTTGTGTAAATCCTTAATTCGACTAACTATAATGCCCGCTCCATTGATTACTTTGCCATCCATCATACATCGAAGAATCATTGCTTGAGATACACTGATAGTGCTGGCATTCTTCAAATTGTTGTACATACTTTTTGCCAAAAACCGATGAATGATTCGCAATGCATGATTCCTTAATGCATGTACCTTGCATTGCCCTCCTACCCAAGGCTCATCCAATTCCAAATCTTTGATTCTCTCCCAATTTTCCACAGGTAAAGCATCTTCCTATTCCTAGGGACCAGTTGGCACAAAACCTAAAATTTCAGAAAACTGAGTGAAAGTTAGAGAATATCCTTTCTTACCGAGCTTAAAGCCCACTGTGCCATCCTCAGCATCTCTCGTGAAATAGCATTCAAAGGAATAAAGAAAATCTCATGCCATGTCCGGATACACCTTGGGTTTTTTCTTAATGAATTCTTGCCAACCAATACTTTGGATTAATGGTTCTATCTCATGGTCCCATAGATTTCTAGCTGGAATATTGAGGAACAAGTGGCTTAAATAGGCGGGCTGGACATAGGTACATTTGCTGAAGTAGTCAAATTTATTGATGTTTGCCCTGTCCACATACGACGGAATGTGTATACCGGATTAACTAGCTACATCAGGGTATTTAGTTCTTCGAGGTGCCACTACAAAGGAAAAAAAATACATTGTAAGTGTTCATCCAAAATAAACTAAATTATGATTGCAAGAACATGACTGAAATGATGCACAATTGGATGAAATGATAAGTTAATAGCATATGTCATGATAGGCATAA
The DNA here is from genome assembly GCA_037975025.1 of Excoecaria agallocha. Lineage (NCBI taxonomy): Eukaryota > Viridiplantae > Streptophyta > Magnoliopsida > Malpighiales > Euphorbiaceae > Excoecaria > Excoecaria agallocha. The sequence continues at coordinate 55,547,357 of CM075810.1, read as the reverse complement.
AATGCATTTCAAAAGTTGAGCACAAAGAGTATGTTATCATAATGCTTATTATGCATAAAATTGTGAACAATTCTTTCAAAAGGTGAATAACTGCTCATGCATTAATGCAACTTATAAACATGCCAACCAAAGAGTGAAAGTAAAAAAAATTTAAAGAAAAACTCATTGAGGCATTTTATCGAACACGTTTTAAGCACAAATTCGAGCATGAAATTAAGAAGCATAACAAAGAGTGTTCACTACCCTATTTCATCCCAAGTATCTATCACATGTACATAATAATCATAATCATCCAAAGAAGCAAAAAGAATTAACATGCAAATAATATATTAAGTGCAAATTAACCTAAAAACCAAATATTCATGAACAATAATTGCACAAAACACAACCATGGATGATAACCAACTAATAATTAAGGAGTAATGGGAGTAAATACTTACTTGAAAGTGAGAATTACACGAAAATTGCAGCACAAATTTGAGGTGGTGTGTGTGAGTAGTGAAAAACCTAAAATAATGAAGAAAATGTTAGTGTAAGCCGTAGCCCCAATGCATTGTAACGAAACACTTGAAATTAATAAAATGAGGCATTTGTTTTATCTATTGTATTCCTGTGCATAGCAATTGATAGAACTATCCAAGAATGTTGTTTCAATTTAAGTTATCATGTGTGAGGCACATGGTTGTAAGACCTTGAAACAAATGAGACTTCATTCTAAATATCCCTAGTCAGTCATTGTTATGTGAATAACAAATGAATTAAGACTAGTATGCTCTCTCTGATAAGTTGAGTTCTGTCTTACGGATCATAAGGACAAGAGTGTCAATCAGAGATCATAGATACATGTTTAGAATACGGTATCTGGATTAGATCCACTCATGAGAACACTACATGGTACAAGTCATAAGTGTTTCTCATATGCAAGTTTTGTATCGGAGTTCTTAGACCTGAAATCTCTATGAAACTCTTTATAAATTACTGTGTACTTTGACATACACCTAACGTGCTCGTAACAGAGTGACAAGTACGGGTATGATTGGGTATGCATTGATTCATGTTAGAGAGCATGAGAGAAGTGAAGGGATTACCCCTCTCAATATGAGAGAAAATATCATCGGCCACTTGATCAGTGAACTGAGAAGTGTATGGCCATACAGAGATGAAATAATGAGTAATCATTATTTATCTGAGAGTTCAGTGTCACTGGAATATAAAGAAAGGAATTAATATATATAAGGATGACTGGTTCCATGCCTTATATTAATTCTGATATTTATGGGTAAGGGACTATGCAAAATTGCATTAGGTCACTAAATGCCATATGCATTTTCATTTAATTTGGAATGTTATAATATCTTGCTAGAGAATATATATAGCCTTTGAATTAATTTATTAATTCATTGCCAACATTAAATGGACCTATAGGATCGCACACAAAGCATTGGGCTTAAAATATTTAAATTGTGTATTAGGAATTAATTTGGACTTTTATTTAAAGTCAAATTAATGCATAAAATGGGTAAACAGATTTTTGCCTAAAACAGCTAGCTGTTTTAGGCAAATATGTAAAAACAGTTTTTTTGCCTAAAACAGCTACAGCTAGCTGTTTTAGGCAAATCTGTTAAGCCACGATTTTGCCTAAAACAGCTGTTTTAGGCAAATCTGTGAAACGAGTTTTTTGCCTAAAACAGCTAGGCAAATATATTGAACTGTCTTTTTGCCTAAAACAGCTTGCTGTTTTAGGCAAATCTGTTAACAGTTGGTCACGAGAGAAATTTGTTGGCATGTGCTAGGTTTAATTTCAATTGATTAATTATCTATGTATAATTAAGTTAATTGAGTATTAAATCCTAATTTGTATTTAATCAAAATATAATACTTGAGAGGGAATTAAATTAGCCAAAATTCAAACTAAAATACTAGTTGAATTCGGCAACTTATCACCTTAAATAAGTAAGTTTGTTTTGATTAAATGACTAATGCCATTTGAATTTAAATTCTAATAGAATTTAAATTAAGATATATCTCTTAATTAGGAAGTGATGGAGGCTGAAATTAACACTTAATTTTTGACACTCACACTTGACCTAAATTAAGTGATATATATTAATGAATTAAATGAATAAAAAGTGGATGCCATTTTGCTATTTTTCTCTCTTGGCCGAAATACTCAAGGGGAAGGAAATCTTTCTTGTTCTCTTGTGTTCTCGGGCTGAAACAGTAACCTAAAGGAAGAACAAGATCAGATCTTGTGGCTTCAAATCATTCCCATTGCCGAATACACAATCATAGAGCTAGCACTCTTGATTTTAAGCCATCTTTGCAAGTGTGTGTGTGAGAATAGAGGGAGTGGCGTAAAGGCTGTTCCTTGGAATTGGTGGTGAAGATCTAAGGTGGACATATCCTTCTTGGTTGCTGGTCATCATCAAAATCAAGTTTTAAAGGCATCTAAAGTTTTAAGTTTAAAACTCTAAAATTGCATGTTTCGATTCTTGTCATGGAATTGTATGGCATGTATGATAAAAATTTTTTGTTTTTCCGCTGTGCTATCATCACATTCATACCATGTCATATTCCATCAGTGGTATCAGAGCCTAAACATTCTTAGTTTAGTGCTTTAGATGCATGAAAAAATTAATTAAAATCGTCATTATGAAAACATGCAAATCTGAAATTTTCTGTTTTGAGTTTTTTGCATTGTTTTGGTGTAAAAATGATTTTAATTGATTAGATAGGTATTATAATTAATATGACATGTTAATATACTGTCCTAAGATGTTATTAGGGCTGGTAATGGTCGAATTTAATTATTTATACCTGATGGTACATGTTAATTATGAAACTAGGTGCTAGTTGGCATGTAAATTGCTAGTTTAACAACTAGTTTTCAAAATTAAATGTAAAAACATTTTTGGGATGTTTGTAAGTGATTTTTAATGATTAAATAACAGGTCTGGACATGTTTTAAATTTGGTTTTAATTCTGGTCCATGACAATTTAATTGATTATTTTTAAAATCACTTAAAACTATGTCTAGTTTGTGTTTGTTACATGTTTAATCAACATTGTTTGTTTTGTTTTGATTAAAATGGTAAAAACACATTTAGATTAAAATGGTACAGAATATTAAATCAATGTTTATGGACTTATTTAGATTATTAAATGACTCATAAAATTGATTTAAATGTTTTTGCATTTTATGGCATTACATAAGCATTAAACAACTAGTTTTTGTTGTTTGTTTGTTTTTGCATGAATGCCGTGTACTATATATGTGTTCTTCATGATTTTATTTTTAATTCATGTTAGCACATATTATATGCATTTTTAATGTTTATGGGTTGTATGACATAAAATTAAAAATGGCAAAATTGGAAATTATACTAGAGTTGATTTATAGCACAAATCTAACTAGTTAGTGTTTTGGGCTTTTAAGAGAACTTATTCAATAAGAGGATTTAGTCCATTGGGCTTTGGCCCAGTCCCGTCATGGGGTCTTCTCTTAAAGGTTCAAGTACACAATTTCCATTAATGGGCTTGGCTAAATTAATTAAAATTGGACTTTGTTTTATCCATGAATGCTATGTATATTTATTTGCTAATTTGGTGTGATGAATGGATATGCATGGTGCATTCATGGGCCCTGGATTTTTGTAATTAAATATGGCCTGCGAGCCATTATGTTTTATTGTAAAAGTTTCATTTATTTCTTAGAATAGAATATACTTGAAGACTTTGTAAATCAAGACGAAGCCCACCGGAGTGGAGAAGCCCAACTCGAAGATTCTTATGTAATAGTATAGAATCTTAGTTGTAGGTTTTTGGGCCCATGTTTGTCACGCTTTACTTTATGCAATTATATATATATGCATGCTATGTATGGATGACAAATCGTATGCCATGTAAGCCGTAATAAAATGAATCCCTAAAATAGTAAGTCACAAAGTTGCCTTCCTAATTCGAAACATGTCAAGGCATCGATCATCGGTCACGTAGACTAGGAGTCCTAGATGCGCCCGATTATCTTTGTGAGGCATGGGTTGTGAATGTAGGTTGGACTTAACATGGAAAGGGATGCCCGGACCTAGGCAACTAATAAATGGGTTGTGCTATAACATCTTAAGATGTTAGCCCATTTGATCCAAGAGTCATGTACGAGACATAATTGGAGTTTTCCTACCTAAGTAACTTAACTTGTTAGGTGTACAAGCTCAGCTTGACTAATAAGTTGTTGTGAAAAGTGGATCTTGGCCCACATTAAATCACTAACACGAATTATTTAAAGGGATATTAATTCGGTTTGTGGGATCATTAATAAGACCTCATTTAATCTTGCTAAATTTTATTGTAGATTGAAAATGGCATCTTCAAACAACAATTTCTCATTGCGATCGGTCCTTGAAAAGGACAAATTGAATGGCACCAATTTCATAGACTGGTCTCGAAACTTAAGAATAGTTCTTAAGCAAGAGAAGAAGTCGTATGTTTTGGATGCACCCTTGCCTGAAGAACCAGGAAGGAACGCCTCTGCGGTTCAAAAGGAAACTTTTGAGACCAAGAAGAGCGACTCCAATGATGTGACCTGCCTGATGCTGGCCACTATGGTGCCTGACTTGCAAAAGCAATTTATGGACCAAGAGGCTTATGCGATCATGGTGCACCTCAAGGAGATGTTCCAAGAGCAAGCTCGTCACGAGAGGTTCGTGACAACAAAGGCCTTAATTTCTTGCAAGATGGCTGAGGGTTCTCCTGTTAGTACCCATGTACTCAAGATGAAAGGGTATCTTGATACTCTTGAGAAGCTTGAGGTACTAGTGCCAAAGGAATTGGCCACTGACTTGATCTTAGGATCATTGCCTGCTGCTTATGATCCATTTGTGATGAATTATAACATGCATGCAATGAACAAGTCAGTCACTGAGCTTCATGGGATGCTTAAGAATGCTGAAGAGAACATTCGAAAGACCAAGCCCGTACTTATGGTTCAAAAGGGAATTAAGAAGGGAACTACTAAGGGAAAGGGAAAGCGAAAAGGAAAACCCAAGTCAGTTGGGAGTGCACCTCAGGCCCAATCCAAGCCCAAGGCGCCAAAACTCAAAGAGAGTGAGAGCACTTGCTTCCATTGCAACAAGATAGGGCATTGGAGGAAGAATTGCGCTCTCTTCAAGGAAGAACAAAAGAAGAATAGAGCCAAGGCATCCAGTTCTGGTATTTTTGTTGTTGAAATTAACCTTTCTATTTCTACCACTTGGGTATTGGATACCGGTTGTGGTTCTCACATTTGTTCAAATGTGCAGGGGCTAAGAAATAGGCGGTTACTTGGGAAGAATGAAGTGGACCTCTGTGTGGGGAATGGAGCACGAGTTGTTGCCATGGAGATAGGCGACTATCACCTCACTTTACCTTCCGGACTTTGTATTGTTTTGAATAATTGTTATTATGTGCCTGCTATGAGCAGAAACATTATTTCAGTTTCATGTTTGGATAATGATGAATTTGATTTTGTTATTAAAAATGGCAATGCTCATATTCGTCGCCAAGGCATTTCTTATGGCAATGCCATGTTGCAAAATGGCCTTTATATCCTTGATTTACAAAACAAAGAGTCCATATACAACATTAATACAAAGAGGGTTAAATCAAATGAAATAAACCCTACTTACTTCTGGCATTGTCGTTTAGGACATGCAAACGAAAAATGCATTTCAAGACTCTACAAAACTGGAGTGCTTGGGTCATTCGACTTAGAGTCTTATGACACATGCGAGCCATGTTTGCATGGAAAAATGACAAAGAGTCCTTTTAATAAAGAGGGCGAGAGGACTAATGGCTTATTGGAACTAATACATACCGATGTATGTGGATCTTTAAGTACACATGCTAGAGGTGGTTTTAGCTACTTCGTGACATTCACAGATGACTTCAGTAGATATGGCTATGTCTATCTAATGAAGTATAAGTCTGAAACTTTTGAGAAATTCAAAGAGTTTAAGAATGAAGTAGAAAACCAACTTGGCAAAAGTATAAAAGCCATTCGATCAGATCGAGGTGGCGAATACTTAAGCCAAGAGTTTGACAGTCATCTAAAGGAGTGTGGTATTATTTCACAGCTCACTCCTCCTGGAACACCTCAATGGAATGGTGTGTCCGAAAGGAGAAATCGAACTCTGTTGGACATGGTTCAATCTATGATGAGTCAAGCTAATCTTCCTATCTCTTTTTGGGGTTATGCATTAGAAACTGCTACGTTTCTATTGAACCGTACTCCAACTAAAGCAGTTGAGAAGACACCATACGAGGTATGGACTGGGAAAGAACCCAATATGTCTTTTCTCAAGATTTGGGGCTGTGAAGCACATGTTAAGAAATTAACATCTGACAAACTAGAGTCCAAATCGACTGTCTGCTTGTTTGTGGGTTATCCCAAAGAAACAAAGGGATACTACTTTTACTCACAAGCCGAGAACAAAGTATTTGTTGCTCGCAAGGCTGTTTTCTTGGAAAAGGAGTTCCTTCTCAAGAAAGACAGTGGGAGTAAAGTAGAACTTGGAGAAATTCAAGTGCCACAAGCTTCTATAGAGGATGAGTTGGAAATGGGATCAAGTTCACAACCAGTTGTGGAACAAGAACCCATTACACAAGTACCTAGAAGGTCTGGTAGGGTACGTCAGGAGATTGAGAGATATGGATTTCTAATCACTGACAGTGACACTATTGAGTTAGTAGATCGTGAGGATCCTACTACCTACCGAGAAGCTATTGAAAGCCCAGACTCGAAAAATTGGCTTGAAGCCATGAAATTCGAGATGCAATCAATGTACGATAACCAGGTTTGGACCTTGGTTGATCCACCAGAAGGTGCTAAGGTAATTGAATGCAAGTGGCTATTCAAACTCAAAGCTGATAAGACCTACAAAGGTAGACTAGTAGCAAAAGGTTTTCGACAAACTCATGGTGTAGACTATGACGAGACCTTTTCGCCTATAGTCATGCTCAAATCCATTAGGATCTTGCTTGCCATAGCTACATATCATGATTATGAGATATGGCAAATGGATGTCAAAATTGCTTTCCTCAATGGAAATTTACTTGAGGATGTGTATATGACACAGCCTGAAGGTTTTGTCAATCCTAAGCATCCTAAGAAGGTTTGCAAGCTTCAAAAATCCATTTATGGATTAAAGCAAGCATCCCGAAGTTGGAATCTTCGTTTTGATGAGGCAGTCAAAGAATTCGACTTCATCAAGAACGAAGATGAGCCTTGTGTGTACAAGAAGGTTAGTGGGAGCATAGTAGTATTTCTAGTCCTATATGTGGACGACATCCTTCTCATTGGGAATGACATTCCAACATTGCAAAAGGTTAAGCAATGGTTGGGAAAATGTTTCTCAATGAAAGACTTAGGTGAAGCCGAAACAATACTTGGTATTCGAATCTATATAGATAGATCGAATCGGCTTCTGGGACTAAGTCAAGAAAAGTAGATAGACAAAGTACTAAAGCGTTTTAGTATGGGAGACTCAAAGAAAGGATACATACCTTTGGCTTTGGGAGTTCCTTTGACTAAAGAACAGTGCCCTAAAACCAAAGAGGAAAGGGACAACATGAGTAGAATCCCATATGCATCTGCTATTGGATCTATCATGTACGCTATGTTATGTACTAGATTGGATGTTGCTCATGCACTGAGTATAACTAGTAGGTTTCAGCAAGACCCTGGTGAGAAGCACTGGTCTGCTATAAAAGGGATTCTGAAGTACCTGCGAAGGACTAAGGATCACTTCTTAGTGTATGGTGGTCAAGAAGAGCTCGTCATACAAGGTTATGCCGATGCTGCTTTTCAGACAAGCACTCAGGATTCTAGATCGCAATCTGGGTTTGTTTTTGTTTTGAACGGTGGTGCTGTCAGCTGAAGAAGCTCAAAGCAAGAAACCGTTGCCGACTCAACTACAGAATCTGAGTATATTGCAGCAAGTGAGGCTGCAAAAGAGGCTGTTTGGATTAAAAACTTCATTACTGGATTAGGAGTGGTCCCAAGCATCCTAGATCCATTAGAAATTTTCTGTGACAACAACGGGGCCATCGCACAGGCAAAGGAGCCCCGGTCACACCAGAAATCCAAACACATACTCAGGAGGTACCACTTGATCAGAGAAATCATTGATCGTGGGGACGTCAAGGTTAGCAAGATAGCAAGTGAAGACAATGTAGCAGATCCTTTGACGAAACAGTTACGTCCAAATCTGCACGAAGCTCATTTGAGAGCGTTCGGTCTTAGGGCTATGCCCAATTGGGACTAGTGCTAGTGGGAGATTGTTAGTGTAAGCCGTAGCCCCAATGCATTGTAACGAAACACTTGAAATTAATAAAATGAGGCATTTGTTTTATCTATTGTATTCCTGTGCATAGCAATTGATAGAACTATCCAAGAATGTTGTTTCAGTTTAAGTTATCATGTGTGAGGCACACGGTTGTAAGACCTTGAAACAAATGAGACTTCATTCTAAATATCCCTAGTCAGTCATTGTTATGTGAATAACAAATGAATTAAGACTAGTATGCTCTCTCTGATAAGTTGAGTTCTGTCTTACGGATCATAAGGACAAGAGTGTCAATCAGAGATCATAGATACATGTTTAGAACACGGTATCTGGATTAGATCCACTCATGAGAACACTACATGGTACAAGTCATAAGTGTTTCTCATATGCAAGTTTTGTATCGGAGTTCTTAGACCTGAAATCTCTATGAAACTCTTTATGAATTACTGTGCACTTTGACATACACCTAACGTGCTCGTAACAGAGTGACAAGCACTACAAGAAAATCTGAAAATAGCAACGGAAAAATAGCAACGAAAACGATTTCGTTGCTAAATTAGCAACGAAAAACCAATTCCGTTGCTATTTAGCAACGGAAAATAATTTCCGTTGCTAAAATTGGTTAAACTTTGTAGATTTAGCAACGGAAAAATTTTTGGTTATCTTCCGTTGCTAAAAGTGGAGGGAATTTTTTGCGTCAAAATTCAGCAACGAAAATTAGCAACGGAATCACTATTCCGTTGCTAATTAAGGCGCCAATAGATGGCGGAAAAAAATTGGAACGAAAAATAGCAACGGAATATTTTTTTCGTTGCTAATTTAGCAACGGAATTAACTTTCCGTTGCTATTTTAGCAACGGAACATTTTTCGGTTGCTAAATAGCAACGGAATTTTTTTCGGTTGCTAAAATAGCAACCGAAATAAATTTCCGTTGCTAAATAGCAACCGATTTTATTTCGGTTGCTAAAATAGCAACCGATTTAATTTTCGGTTGCTAAAATAGCAACCGAAATAGAATTCTGTTGCTAAATAGCAACGGAATTTATTTTCGGTTGCTAAATAGCAACCGAAATATATTTCCGTTGCTAAATAGCAACCGCTATATAATTCCGTTGCTAAATAGCAACCGAAATATAATTCCGTTGCTATTTTTTATTTTCAATGAAAATAGCAACCGAATTTTTTTGGTTGCTAAAATAGCAACGGAATTTAAATTCCGTTGCTAAATAGCAACTGAATTTATTTCGGTTGCTAAAATAGCAACGGAATTTCAATTCCGTTGGTAAATGACAGAGTAATAATGTATACTTATCTATTAAGCCTTAAAAAAACATGAACAATAGTATGTTCCTATCCATAATGAGTTAGAAAAAGAATTGTATATTTTTTTTTAATGTTCAAATGTACTCGAAATTAATATATGCAAATTGAACATAAATGTACTTCAAATTTGGATCAAATCAACTAGCTAGGTGATCAACAAACTTTCAAATCTCTGCAATGGAAATAATTAATTGCAATTTGGTCCCTTTTAAATAATAATAATAAGAATAATAATTAATTATATTCAATAATTGACAAATCACTATTCTCAAAAGCCAAGTAATTGAGAAATTAAACAGTCAACTAATATTTTTGTCTTTTCCGTGATATGATTTGCGTATAAAAAGGGTCCAAAGTGCAAATTAAGTTACGAAATCAGAAAGAATTAAAATTACAAAGTCCTAAAAACCCTAGCTTCTCCTTTCAAGTACTTTGCCTGGCAGCAGTCGCACGCCGAGCAGCAGCAAGAACAACCAATGGTAGTATAGAATGCTTATTATTAAACAACCCTAATGCTATCTCGAGTTTGTCCCTTTCAAAATCCATGATTGAGTGTGTTAATTTGTAATTTCAAGGTATCGATTTGAAGGCCGGAGGCAAGAGCAAGAAGACTAAGCGCACTGCACCTAAGTCCAATGATATCTACCTCAAGCTCCTCGTTAAGGTACCCATTTCTCTAATGTGCTAATTTTTATTTGCTTGTGTTTTCCGTTGACTTAAATTGCTGGATTTGTACAGCAGTTGTACCGATTTCTAGTGAGGAGGACTGGTAGTAAATTCAATGCTATTATTTTGAAGCGGCTCTTCATGAGCAAGGTTAACAAGGCCCCTCTCTCCCTTTCTCGTTTGATTAACTTCATGAAGGGCAAGGTGGGTTTCTGTCTCCCGTCTTCTATTTGTTTGGTTGACTCCATAATTATAGAAATAATTACTATGCTTGAGCATGAATATTATAGATGAGGGTCCAATTGGTTATTCTATAGTCTCCATTTTCGCGTGAGTTTTACTGTTAATATTTGCTTATGCTTTGTTGAATTCTTGACAATTTTGAGTGTCAACCATGAGTACCCAGTATGATAAGTGTAGTGATGGGTAAAATTCTGGACATCTGACCTCATTTGATAGGGTATAGCAAAGCAGCTCTTCAATTTCTTTTTCTTTCTTTGTTTTTTCCGAAAGATACCTGGAGTGAAGATACCGTATTCAGACAAAGAGGGGATGAGCCTTACAGCTTCAAGCCAGTGTTGCAGGGCTAATTTTTGAGCCTTTTCATCCTTAGACAAACCCTTTCCAACCTACAAAACATAATTAAAACAATCATTCAAATTACAGAATTTTTGTGTTAAAATATAGACAAATTAGTTTTAATACCATAAGGGAAAAAAATCCATTTCAATGAAGCATCTAATTAATTAACAAGGTAATTACTGGGCCTAATTACCTTGGCAGCCCTTGTAGTAGCCCTTGCCCACTTAGACACAGCAGTTTCATGTTTCTCTATGTCAAAGAATGATACTGAACTCCTTTTCAGAGCTGCAAAATCCAAAGATTTCCACCTGCAGCACTCAAATTTATTAATTTCAAGAAATATTAGAAGATACTAATTAAATTACCCAGAAAAGAAAAAAGAATCAGAGAGGCAAATTAATTACCAGAGCTCTTCAACTACAACAGCACAATCAGCAAGGTTCCTTCTTGTTCTATAGCTCTTATAGACTTTCTGAACCGTAGTTGCAGCAGCATCGAGCTCAGTAATGGGTTTTGGAGAAAAGAACACGGTTGGCTCAGGAATTACAATTGTGGGGCTTTATATTTGGATAGTTTCTTGATGACCTTTAATCAAATTTGCAGTCTTTTCTTGATCATCCTGCCAGTTCTTGAAGCTGAGAGATCTCTCTATCATCACTTTGTCTGATGAATCTTCCTCTTTCTTGAAGCTTGTAGACCTAACTGTAGACTTGTCAATGGAGTTTGGTGTATCAAAGAACTTGAAGGACATGACTTCATTCCAAGCAGATAAGAGCAGTGACAGAGAAAGGCCCATCCAATAATAGCAAAGAATTCAGTATTAAGAGAAATTTATTTATTAGGGTAGGTAAAGAAGAGAGTAGAAGAAATTAATGTTTATTTATTAGGGTAAAGAAGAGAGTAGAAGAAATGAATGAATGCATAAGAGTGAGTATGGTTGGTGTATATATATAGAAAGAGCAGCCAGTTTGAAAAATCAAAAGTTGAAGTGTCAAACATTAAATATATGTTCATTCATCAGTTGTTTGGTTTTGTTTGGCGGTGGCTGTGAGGGAGGTTTGTCTTATCTTTGGTTTCTGTTTTTTTGTATATTTGACATTGGCTTTCAAACATTAAATATATGTTCATTCATCAGTTGCATATATGTTATTAAAATGCAGATAATATGTTATTAAAATGCAGATAATGCAGCAGGAGAAGAGACACCTGGTTAGTCCAGGAGCAAATTTCAGTGCTGATTTTAACTTTAGATATGAATATGCTTGGAGAGTGGGGTTTATCGCAGATGAAGTATTTGGGGTAATAATTCCATTAATTAACAATACCGATTAATTATTATTAATTAATTATATTACACACTAATTTTGTTTGTTTTTCTGTCTTTTTAGCCTGCTAATGCAAGCCAAGGATACTTTCTAAATCCTTCAACTCCTGTTTTTCGGCTCGTTTCTCCTTCATTAAAAGTTCAATTCAATTTCTAAAATGATGGAAATTCATTTTTTTAGTTCATTAAATAATATTTTCTATGTTAATTAATTAAATTGGATTATTATTTATTTCTTTATTCAGTTGATCGGCAACATAAATACAGCATATACATTAGACCCATCATGCGGTGGTGATCAACAGTTAACACCTCTACCACCTCCACCCAGTCCCACGTTTGAAAGTTTTCTTAAATTACCAACTGATGATCAGATTCTAGCCGATAACTCTACGACAAAATGGTGCCGGGTAATTTTCTTTTCCTTTTTTTTTAATTATTTGTTATTTTTCTCTTAGAGATTAAAGAAAAATTTCATTTTACAAATTAGGTGAATTTTTCAGAAGTTATTTTATTTCGAGTTCACATATTATTTATTAAATAAATAAAACTAATTTGATGGGTTATATTATATGTTAATAGAGTCAAAATCATGAAATCTGCACCGTTTGGGCTAATTTTGAAGAAGTACAAGATGCATTAGGAGTTCTACCGATATGTGCAATTATCAAAATCTTTTATTTATCTAATTCATTATTTATTTACTTATTTATTATTATTATTATTATTATTAGGGAACAAAACCTTATCCATGGGCACTATACAATGAACACTGGACAAATTAAGCTATGATAAAGATGATATTAAGGATCCGATCCCATTTCACCAAGCTCTCGCCAAGACCAACATTAGAGGTTTAATGTTACAATTCTGCAAAAACTTATGGCGTTATACTAATTCTATTTCTTAGTTACTTGTTTGATTTTTCTTGGGGCTGATTGATATTTGTTTCAAAAGACATCAGTAATAGGCATGAATGGAACTGCAATGGTGTAGTAAAATCATACAAAATTTACTGTGCATTTTATTTGTACTAGTAGCTTTTTTATGATTGCATCATATAAGCTTACTGAACTTGGTTATTGTAATGAAGATACACTGCTGTTGGTGTGTACGAATTATAGGCAAATATAGGCTTTTGCATTAATGTTGTGTAAAAAATCAACAATAATTTAGTGACGGAATAGTGACAATAATTTCGTCGCAATTTTTTATAAAACGGGCTGAATTTAGCAACGGAAATTGATTTCGGTTGCTATAAATAGCAACGGAATTTCAATTCGGTTGCTAAAAATAGCAACGGAATTATTATTCGGTTGCTAAATATAGCAACGGAAATTGATTTCGGTTGCTAAAAATAGCAACGGAATTATTATTCGGTTGCTAAATATAGCAACGGAATTATTATTCGGTTGCTAAATATAGCAACGGAAATTGAAATCCGTTGCTAAATTTAGCAACGGAAAAAAATTTCCGTTGCTAAAAATACCAACCGCCGAATTAGCAACCGAATGTTCCGTTGCTATTTTCCGTTGCTAATTTTTATTAGCAACGGAAATTCAACAAATTCGGTTGCTAATTTTCGTTGCTATTTGCTGATTTTCTTGTAGTGAAGTACGGGTATGATTGGGTATGCATTGATTCATGTTAGAGAGCATGAGAGAAGTGAAGGGATTACCCCTCTCGATATGAGAGAAAATATCATCGGCCACTTGATCAGTGAACTGAGAAGTGTATGGCCATACCGTGATGAAATAATGAGTAATCATTATTTATCTGAGAGTTCAGTGTCACTGGAATATCAAGAAAGGAATTAATATATATAAGGATGACTGGTTCCATGCCTTATATTAATTCTGATATTTATGGGTAAGGGACTATGCAAAATTGCATTAGGTCACTAAATGCCATATGCATTTTCATTTAATTTGGAATGCTATAATATCTTGCTAGAGAATATATATAGCCTTTGAATTAATTTATTAATTCATTGCCAACATTAAATGGATCTATAGGATCGCACACAAAGTATTGGGCTTAAAATATTTAAATTGTGTATTGGAAATTAATTTGGACTTTTATTTAAAGTCAAATTAATGCATAAAATGGGTAAACAGATTTTTGCCTAAAACAGCTAGCTGTTTTAGGTAAATATGTAAAAACAGTTTTTTTGCCTAAAACGGCTAGCTATTTTAGGCAAAACTATCAAGGTGCGATTTTGCCTAAAACAGCTAGCTATTTTAGGCAAATCTGTGAAACGAGTTTTTTGCCTAAAACAGCTAGCTGTTTTAGGCAAATATATTGAACTGTGTTTTTGCTAAAACAGCAAGCTGTTTTAGGCAAATCTGTTAACAGTTGGTCACGAGAGAAATTTGTTGGCATGTGCTAGGTTTAATTTCAATTGATTAATTATCTATGTATAATTAAGTTAATTGAGTATTAAATCCTAATTTGTATTTAATCAAAATATAATACTTGAGAGGGAATTAAATTAGCCAAAATTCAAACTAAAATACTAGTTGAATTCGGCAACTTATCACCTTAAATAAGTAAGTTTGTTTTGATTAAATGACTAATGCCATTTGAATTTAAATTCTAATAGAATTTAAATTAAGATATATCTCTTAATTAGGAAGTGATGGAGGCTGAAATTAACACTTAATTTTTGACACTCACACTTGACCTAAATTAAGTGATATATATTAATGAATTAAATGAATAAAAAGTGGATGCCGTGTTGCTATTTTTCTCTCTTGGCCGAAATACTCAAGGGGAAAGAAATCTTTCTTGTTCTCTTGTGTTCTCGGGCTGAAACAGTAACCTAAAGGAAGAACAAGATCAGATCTTGTGGCTTCAAATCATTCCCATTGCCGAATACACAATCATAGAGCTAGCACTCTTGATTTTAAGCCATCTTTGCAAGTGTGTGTGTGAGAATAGAGGGAGTGGCGTAAAGGCTGTTCCTTGGCATTGGTGGTGAAGATCTAAGGTGGACATATCCTTCTTGGTTGCTGGTCATCATCAAAATCAAGTTTTAAAGGCATCTAAAGTTGTAAGTTTAAAACTCTAAAATTGCATGTTTCGATTCTTGTCATGGAATTGTATGGCATGTATGATAAAAATTTTTTGTTTTTCCGCTGTGCTATCATCACATTCATACCATGTCATATTCCATCAGAAAATGTGGAGAAGGAAGAAATTATGGGTAGGAGAGAGAGAAAAATGAAAGAGAAAGCAAATGGAGATGGTGATGATTGTTGATGAGTGAAAATCCCGTGGTCACGGGTTAAATTCGTGGTGGTGAGGCGTGGGCACGGAAGAGAGCAAACCAAAATGAAAATGAAGATGAATAAGAGAAGTCGTGGAGCTTTTATAAAAGAGGAGAATTAGGGCATGGCCACGTGAATTTCAATGAAGAAATACACGTGGTCACGTGTGAAGATGCTTAATGGGACAGACTACCAAGGTGTGGCCATGTGAGGTTCAATGAAGAACTACACGTGGTCACGTGTGAGGAAGCAAAATGGGATAGGTGACTTAGGCGTGGCCACGTGAGGTTCAATAAAGAACTACACGTGGTCACGTGTGAGGAAACAAAATGGGACAGAGGAGTTATGCGTGGCCACGTGAGTTTCAATGAAGAAATACACGTGGTCACGTTTAATTTCATGAACTCACCATTGTAGCAACCCATGGCCATGTGATGGCAAAGGGAAAGCCACACGTGGCCACGTGTCTTTAATGTTTTCTGCCTTTCTTCCTTGACAAACACCCATACAATTAAACTTCCTTTAATGCAATTTTTCCATTAAAAACATCAAATCTTTTCCAGGAAAAACATGTCTCCATTTTTAAACTTTGTTAATATACTTTTTCCATGAATCAAAAACACATAAACACTTAAACATGCATAAAACACTAATCTTGACTGAAAACATAAAAGAGATAGAAAGTTGGAGTTCTGAGTTTTTGGAGTCTCCAGCTAGACTCTCCAAACCATTTTTTTAAGTATCTTTAAGAACCATAGTTGCTTCAGCAACCTCTTGTTGTCCGATTTGGTATGGTTTAAGTTGATGACCATTGACTGTAAATTCACATCCATCTTTTAGGCTTTTGATCGTCACTACACCAAAATTACTGCTTGTCATCACTTGATATGGTCCAAGCCACTTCGATTTCAGCTTTCCTGGAAACAAACGAAGATGACTATTATAAAGAAGAACTAACATTCCCGGGACAAAATCTTTTACCCTTAGATGCTTGTCATGACATCGTTTGGTCTTTTCTTTATAAAGTGCAGCATTGGTATATGACCATTGTCGAATTTCATCAAGTTCATTGAGCTGCAATTTTCTCCTTTCTCCTGCATTTCTTAAATCAAAGTTAAGAAATTTGGTAGCCCAATATGCTTTATATTCTAATTCGACTGGAAGGTGACATGCTTTTCCAAAAACAATTCTAAAGGGAGACATACCTATAGGAGTTTTAAATGCGGTTCGATAAGCCCATAAAGCCTCATCTAATCTAAGAAACCAATCTTTTCTAGAGTTATTTACTGTTTTCTCCAAAATTGATTTCAACTCCCTATTAGATACTTCTACTTAGCCATTGGCTTGAGGATGGTATAGGGTTGTGATTTTGTGCTTAACACCAAATTTCTTGAGTAAGGTCTTAAATTGATGGTTGACAAAGTGTTTGCCTCCATCACTTATAATAGCTCTAGGTGCTCCGAATCTAGTGAAAATATTCTTTCTAATGAATTCCAGCACAATTTTTGCATCACATGTCCTAGTAGCTATTGCCTCTACCCATTTACTCACATAATCCACAGCTACCAAAATATACTCAAACCTAAATGAATTCGGAAAAGGTCCCATAAAATCAATGCCCTAAACATCAAAGATTTCCACTTCTAGCACATTGTTCATAGGCATCTCATCTCTTTTGGATATATTTCCTACTCGTTGGCATCTATCACAAGTAGATATAAAAGATCTTACATCCTCAAATAAAGTAGGCCAGAAAAAACTTGATCGGAGTATCTTTTGAACTGTCCTATTTGGTCCGTGATGACCTCCAACTTCACCTCCATGACATTGGTTCATGATAGCTTCTTGCTCCAATTTCGGTACGCATCTTCTTAATATTTGATCCGGGCATATCTTGATAAGGTATGGATCGTCCCAAAGGTAATGCTTGGCATCTGCTATGAGCTTTTTCTTTTGTTGCCAAGTAAATTCCTTAGGAAGATAGCCACCTGCAAGAAAATTAGCTATATTAGCATACCATGGAACTGAATTCTCATAAGTGTAACAAGTACAAATATGTTCATCGGGAAATAAGTCAAAAATTTCTCCCTTTTCGATACTAGCATGATCCAATCTAGATAGATGGTCAGCCAAAAAATTTTCTACGCCTTTCTTATCTTTGATTTCAACATCAAATTCTTGAAGTAGTAACACCCATCGGATAAGTCTTGGTTTAGAATCCTTCTTTGCAAAAAGATGTCTCAATGCGACATGGTCCGACCACACCGTAATTTTAGATCCTAAGAGGTAAGACCTAAATTTCTCAAATGAAAAAACTATTGCTAAAAGTTCCTTCTCCATAATGGTGTAATTTACTTGGGCTCCGGTGAGTGTATGGCTTGCATAATAGATGGTGTAGAAAATCTTCTCCTTCCGCTATCCTAAGACTGCTCCAACTGTATAGTCACTTGCATCACACATAATTTCAAATGGTAAGCTCCAATCGGGTGATGCAATGACCGGTGCACTAACTAATTTTTGCTTCAATAAGTTAAAAGCCTGCAAACACTCAGCACTAAAATCAAATGCAACATCTTTAAGCAATAAATTAGAAAGTGGTTTGGCAATTTTAGAGAAATCCTTAATAAATCGACGATAAAACCCGGCATGACCAAGGAAACTCCTAATGCCTTTTATACTAGTTGGTGGAGGCAATTTCTCTATCACATCAACTTTTGTTTTGTCAACCTCAATGCCTTTTTCAGAAATTTTATGCCCTAAAACAATGCCTTCTCTAACCATGAAATGACATTTTTCCCAATTTAGTACCAAATTTGTTTCTTGACACCTTTTCAACACCAATGCTAGATTATGCAAACAAGATTTAAAATCATGACCATAAATAGTGAAATCATCCATGAAAACTTCCATAAATTTTTCAATAAAGTCATGAAATATGGCCATCATGCATCGTTGAAATATGGCAGGTGCATTATAAAGACCAAAAGGCATTCTCCTATATGCAAATGTTCCATGTGGACATGTGAATGTGGTCTTCCGGGGCTATAGGTATTTGCATATACCCCGAATAGCCATCTAAGAAACAATAAAATTTATTTCCTGCCAATCTTTCTAACATTTGGTCAATAAAAGGCAATGGAAAGTGGTCTTTTCTAGTGGCATTGTTTAACCTTCTATAGTCAATACATACCCTCCATCCCATTACCGTTCGTGTGGGAATTAATTCATTATTTTCATTTCTCACTATAGTCATTCCTCCCTTTTTAGGTACACATTGAATGGGACTTACCCAATTACTATCGGAGATAGGATAGATAATACCTGCATCAAGTAGTTTCAATACTTCCTTTTTCACTACCTTTTGCATAGTTGGGTTAAGCCTTCGTTGAGGTTACACCACCGGTTTAAAGTCGTCCTCTATGGGTATACGATGTGTACAATAGCTTGGGCTAATCCCTTTTAAGTCGGATGTCGCCTAACCTATTGCTCCTTTATGCTTTTTGAGGACTCCAATAAGCATTTCTTCTTCCAAATCTGTCAACAAGGATGAAATAATCACCGAATTAGCATTATCACTTAAAAATACATATTTCAAATGAGATGAAAGTGTTTTAAGTTCAGAATCTCCCTTAGGAGGGGATGGTTCATCCTCCCTTTCATTATCTTTACTATGCTCTTGTTCCAGAATTTGTATTAACTTTTTCTCTTTTGTATCCAACTCTTCCATCGTCTTTGGATGCATTAAGCAACTTTGAAGCTCATCTTTGAGAATGATTTCCTCTTGCTTTGTGTTGGCACATTCTTGAATCTCATCAACAAAGTAAATGGATTCTTCAAAATCATACGAGGGGTGTTTTAGAATTTTATTAACATTAAAAACCATTTCCTCCTCGTTAAATCTTAAAGTAACCGTTTGTCCATGAACATCTATTAAAGCTCTTGCTGTGTTCAAGAATGGCCTCCCCACAATTAATGGCACTTTTCTATCTTCTTCCATATCCATTACCACAAAATCTACCGGAAATATGAAATTTCCTACTTTTACCAATAAGTCCTCGATGATCCCTTTTGGCCTCTTCACCGATCTATCCGCCAATTGAAGCGTCATTCGGGTTTCCTTTAAATCACCTAGATTCAATTTCCTGCAAATTGAATAAGGCATTAAATTAATACTTGCACCTAAATCATATAAAGCATTTCCAACAAAATTACTTCCTAATTTACAAGGTAATGTAAAACTACCTGGATCTTCTAATTTTTTAGGAATTTTATTGGTTAATATAGCACTACAATTACCGAACAATTGAACCGTTCCTATGCCTTCTAGCTTTTTCTTATTAGAGCATAATTCTTTCATAAATTTAGCATATTTAGGCATGTGTAATAAAGTTTCAGCAAATGGTAAATTGATATGTAGCTTCTTAAACATGTCTAAAAATCTACTCAATTGTTCATTTTGTTTCTCTTTTCTAGCTAGAATCGAAAATGGAAATTGAGATTCATCAAAAACAGTGGAGACAAGTTTTTCTTTACCTTTACCCTTCTCAATCGTAAGAGGCATTTTTTCATTATTTTCAGAATTAGAAACACTTACCTCCGTTGTCGGTTCCACCTTTTTAGAATAATTCTTACCAAGTTCAGTCTTCTCTAACTCTTTCCCACTACTTAGGGTGATTGCTTTGGCTTCTTCCTTTGGATTTCAGTCTACATTGGATGGAAATGTCCCTTGAGCACGGTTTGATAAAGAACTAGCAAGTTGCCCCATTTGGTTTTCTAGATTCCTAATGGATGCCTCTTGGTTCCTCATCTAAATATCTTGTGATTTCCATCTAGCATCTTGATTAGCTAAAATTGAGTTTTGGGAAGCCATGAAATTTGCAATCATTTCTTCAATATTAGATTTCTTTTCTTGAGGAGGGGGAGGTTGAGTTTTTTGAAAACCGGGTGGTTGGTGGTAAGCTTGTGATGGATAATGATTTGGGTAATGATGTGAAGGTTGGTTTTGGTATGGAAGTTGATTATTTAAAGTTTGATTGTGGTTGAATTGGGGTCTAGGATTGGGGTTAGAAGAAGAACCTTGATTACCTTCCCTCCATGAAAAATTTGGATGGCTTCTCCATCCCGCATTGTAAGTGTTGCTATACGGATTTAAGGCATTGACTTCTTCTACCATATTTTCAGCATTCTTCATTCCCATAGGTCCCGAAATTCCTACATAAGAATCAACTTTATTAGATAGCATAGAAACATTTTTTGCTTTAAGCTCATTTATTTCTTTTGAATATCTCTTTTCCATTAATTCTAATTGAGCTTTCAACATAGCTACTTTATCAATATTATGAACTCCCTGTTTCTTTTGAGTTGCTCTAGAGCTTGCCCATTGAGCATCATTGGTGGCCATCTCATCAAGGAGTAAAAATGCATCTTCGGGAATTTGATTCATGAAACTTCCATTTGAAGCTGCATCTAACAAAGATCTTGTTGATGTATGAGCACCTGCATAGAAAATATGCATTAATTGAAAAATAGGAACTTCATAATGAGGATAACTTTTTAAGAGTCTCCTAAATCTTTCCCAAGCTTCATGGAATGGCTCCTCATAAAATTGCTGGAAATCACTAATTTGTTTCCTAATGAGGGCGGTTTTAGTAGGTGGAAAGAATTTGTGTAGAAATTTCTCTTGCATTTGTTGCCAAGAATGGATGGATTGATTTGGTAGCATTTGTATCCAATCCCTAGCTTTTTCTATAAGGGTGAATGAAAAGAGTTTTAACCTAATTGCATCAGTCGATACATTAGGAATTTGCAGAGTGTCACTCACTTCTAAGAACATATTCAAATGTTGTGCAGGATCCTCTATATTCGAACCCGAAAATTGGTTTCTTTGTACCATAGTGATGGTAGCAGGTTTAATTTCAAAGGGTTGGTGGTGAGGAATCCTAATAGTCCTATGTTCTTCATTCCACCTAGAGATAGCATAATCCCTTATGGTTCTAGGTCTATACCCATTCCCGAGAGCTTGGTGGGGTATGTGTTGCTCTTCGATCCTAGGTGGTGGATCATTCATAGGTTGTTCAATTTCTGGGTCGTTCATATTGCCTCTTAACCTTCTAATCCTATGGAATGTCCTCTCAATTTCAGGGTCTAATGGTAAGATGGGGTTGTCTCTCACCATAAACCACTAGTCACCTAAAAAGAAAATAAGAATTTAGATGAAGAAGAGAAGAAAAACACACAAAAATTACTTTAAAATCAAAATAAATAAACAAACACCAATGTGTCCCCGGCAACGGCGCCAAAAACTTGACCGGTGTCTAGCAAGTGTACTAGATCGGCTTAGTAATATAGGGAAATAAGATTATGACCCAAAATATCGAACCCAAGGGAAACTTGTGATTGTATGTGCTATTTCAATTTCAAAACCACTTTTGTATGTAAAGAGAGAAGAGAAATCCCAAAGTTGTGATGATTTGAAAATAATAATTTAAAACTAAATTAAAATAATTGAAAAAGCTAAAGTAAGAAGAGATTTATTGAAAGCAAGTAAATCGAATGAGTTAAAAATCAATGATAAAGACAACTTTCACTAAAGGACCATCCTCCTTAATAAATATTGCTATGACTTAATTAAAAGAAAGCATACAAGTGATTATGGAAAATTCAGTTTAATAAACCCAAATAACTTTATTCAAGATTATCATTCCAAGCATTAAAACTCTCTTATTTAGAACAATCCAATACTTGGCATAAAGAACTGAATTAAGTCTCCTAGATGTCTATTAAAGCCTTTCTCAAGAGATTTAACTTTCACCTATTCTTGGTTACACCTTTTTTAATTTTAACTTACTCAAATTAACACACAATTATAGCTTATTCAGATTATAACCATGCATTAATCCAACTAAATTTACCTAAGAGCATGCAAGTCATTCATCAACTTAAACTAATTAATTAACCAATTCTTAATCAAGTTAATAATCAACTTAAAATTGAGAAAAGACAAGAATATGTTTAAGAACCAAAAAATAACCAACTTGTATTAAAATTTAAGAACAAACTCAAGTCATATCAATATAAGTAAAGGATTCAAGTATCCTTTAGCAAAAGTAAAGAAAACTACTCATAAACCATTCTTAAAACTAAAAACAACGTTTTGAAAAAAACTGTAAAAACAATTAACTAAGAAAAGAAAGCTTAATTCTAAGGAGTAATTCTAAGGATTGATGCCCCTTCTTCTGTGTTTTGGACTTCTATTTATAGGCAAGAATTGTAGTAGACTTCTTGTTAAACTTCGGTCATAAAATAGGAATCAAATTCTGCTAAACAGGAAGCTCGTAAATCCTTCGCGACATGGGAGAGTTAGATCATGTGGCCACGGGTCAATTACTTCTTCTTCCACACGTGGCCACATGTGGTCCTTCACTGGGAATCCACGTGGTCACGTGGTCTTTACAATTGCCTTCATTTGCTTTCACATGGCCACGGCTTCAGCATGCTTATTTCTTCTCTTTTCTTCACATGGCCACGGATTCTCCTATTTTTTTCTTCACGTGGCCACGTGTGAAACTCTTCAGTAAACTCACGTGGTCACGGCTCAAGGCTCTAGATTAGACACTGGTTTTCTCGCCTAATTTCTTCATATTCGCACTTTTAGCCTTAAACTTTGTCCTTTTTCCACTTTAAGTCCTTTTATATCAAATTAAACCTGAAAATCAAACAAAACACAGAATTAACTTCAAAAACATAAATATTAACAAATTAACTCTAAATTAACCCAAATAAAATGAAAACAACTAAATAACTTAACTAAAAACATATCAAAAACCATATATATTTCACACTTATCACAGCACGTTCTTGTAAGGCTCCCAAACCATCTGAACCAGAAAATAATATTTCCATCACCGTATAAAAAAACTTGTATTATACTACAAAAATAGTCTAGAAAAGGGAAATTATAATTAAACCTGGTCATCACGCTGTAAGTCCAAATCGAGATGATATTGAAAAACATCTTTACTATTAGTTTTGCTTAGATCTAATCCAGATCGCCACCTGAAAATTTTCAACCATCAACTATCATTCAGCAAATTAAATGAACAATTTTTAATTTCAAATAACTATATTTTAAATATAAAATAACTATATTTTACCTACATCCATAAGGCATGGATTGATCAATAACATGTTGATCCACAAATTTAGGACGAATATGAGGCAACCTTTTCCAGGCCCACATTTGTAACAATTGTAAGTATCCACCAAGTGAATTGGCTTCGAGTTTGGTTGTACGACATAACTCTCTATACAACCATGCCAGGACAGCAGATCCCCAACTGTACTCACCTATAACTTGTAAATTTTCTAGCAATGGCAGCCACATCAAGTGTATGTAATTATTTGATTGTGTTGGACATAATAACCCACCAATACACCTTAGAATCCATGCCCAAGCAAAACATTCTATCTGATATTCATTTGTATCAGGTGGCAAAATATTAAAATGTCTCCCCAACCATGACATTTTTACACTATGCCCTCTGAATTCATTTTCTGGAGGAACCTGACCTAAAAGACGGCCACATTCGTAAGCCCAATCGTGGTATAGATGTCCAGTTACAGGACGTCCATCGATGGATAATTCGGTTAATACACCAATATCCTGCAGTGAGATTGTCGCTTCACCAACCGAACGATGAAATGTGTGCGTCTCTGGTCGCCACCTCTCAACTAGTGCAGTTACTAAATTATTATTCACATTCATCACACATATTTGTGACACGCCATAAAATCCTGCTACTCGTAGGTATGGAATTATTCTCTCATCAATGTTTCTATAATGATTATTCACGCCAGCTCTGCGTGTTACCAACACATTATGTTGTGCCTAAAAATAATTCAATAAGGTATGAATATTATACAAAATAATTATGTACCTAAAAATAATTAAATAAGGTATGAATATTATACAAAATAATTATGTACCTACATAAAAGTTTATTACGGTTAAATAAAAAAATTACCTGTCCATTCCAAATAGCATCGGCTCGATGTTTGCCTCGAAGGGTTAGTACATCATTCACGATAGGTCCGGAATTAATGTATTCTTGGTTTCTAAATTGATCCATCTCTTATTGCCCTATCTGTGACAAATTACCTAAGTTTTTTAGAACAATATATTAATATTGCATGTAACAAATTAATATTTCATAATTGACAATTGGTATAACAATTACAACAATATAGATAATTAATTTTTTTCCCCATACGCATAAATTAATTACCTAAATTTTTTAGAACAATATTTATAATTATTTTTTTCCACATACACATAAATTAATTAACTTAATTCATATTCATTAAATCTAAATTATTTAACTCTATAATCATTTTAAAAATCATATTAAACAAATAATTAATAACATATTAAATTAATAACCAATTAAATAAATGTCTATTACATTCAAACAATATCAAATTAATACTCAAACAAATAACTAAATACATGCTATATTAATTAAATTAAATCATATTAATATAAATTACTAAATACATGCTAAAATACTAACAAAAAAAATTTTTTAAACCATATTAAAATAATAACCAAATAAAATTTTCACATTTAATAATTATTATTAATTTTACAAAATAACTTTAATCATGTTTTTTCTAATTATAATATTACAAAATAACTTTAATCATGTTTTTTCTAATTATCTACTTAATATTATTTATTTAATTATTTATAAATAATTACTATTTTATATTTTGCAATTATAATTTTTATAATTATTTTATTAAATATAACATAACACATAATATAACATGTTTATTATGAAATCTAAAATAAATTAAAAAAAATAGATGAAATATGAAACAAAGAAAGAAAACTTACCTTGAAGGAGAATTAGGAGCAAGGAGGAGAGAATGAGAGGGGGAGGACCACAATCGGAGGGGATTTGCCCTTAACTTATAGGGCATTTGCCCTTAAAAAAAAAATTAAACTCCCGAAACTGAACTCGACGCAGGAGGGGGCAAGATGTCTGCCAAACCTGAAATCGCTGGTGGGTCCAGCGGTTTTAGGTTTGGCAGACATCCTGCCCCCTCCGCGTCTCCCAACCACCCCATTTTGATAAAATTTTTTCCATCAATCCAAATTTAATAATTAATTATTTAAATAACATTATTTAAAAGATTGTCCCCTTCAATTTTAAAGGAGTTTTTCTAAA
>CM075810.1:55471137-55521442 GCA_037975025.1 Excoecaria agallocha | reverse complement strand
TTTTAGTAGTGCTTGTTTGGTAACCTTAACTTTTCCACTATTATTCAACCATTGCAATCTATATAGGTTAAGATGTCTTTCATACTTTAGCCCTAACTTTTCTTCCAAAGTAGTGCTAGCCACATTAGTGAAACAACCTCCGTCTATGATTTAACTGTAAGCTTTCCCATCTACTAGACATCTAGTGTTAAATATATATTCCTTTATTATAGACCATTTTCATTCACATTCAAATTCAAAATATGCCTAGTAACTAAGGCTTTACCCTTAACAACATATTTAACACAATCATCATTATCAGAACAATCTTCTAAAGGTGGTATACTTAATTCACTACCATCAGACTCATTCCCATTATCAAATTAAAAAATAATTTCTTCCCCCTTAATAAATATAATTTTCCTAATAGGATATTTAGATGCATAATGACAATGCCTCTAACACTTTAAATATTTAATATCCTTATATTTAGAAAGTTTAGGTAAAGGATCAGTAGTACCTTTTTGAAATAAAGTACTATTTTCCTTGCTTTTGTTTGTTTCAAAACCTTTCCCTTTGGAAATCGAATGGTCATCCTTATTCTTTTCTTCATTTTTACTCCATTTTGGATTCCACTTGTTGCTAGAATTTGGAAATGATATTACCACTCTCCTTAGCCTTTTTATCTCTCTACTTTCATAACAATATTCAATAAATCCCTCATCTCTTCATAATGTCACAACTTTACTACATTAGCAATTCCCCTTTTCAATCCTTTTATGAATCGAGCCATGGTCACTTTTTCTTCCTCTTCTAAGTTTGTTTTGATAAATAGCATCTCCATCTTTTTATGATAATCCTCTACTGATCTAGCTCTTTAGGTGAGTCTATGTAACTACTGGTGCAATTCCCTATAATAATAAGTGGAACAAACCTTTTATTCATCACTCTTCATTTCTTCCCATAAAGTTATAGGTTGATATATATTGCTTCTCCTACCCTTGACTAACTCATTCCACCAAACTAAAGCATAATAATCAGTAAATTCTATTGCTGCTAATTTCACCTTTTTCTCTTCATCATAATTATTACAATAAAAAATTATATCTACCTACACTATAAGAAAATCTGGAAATAGCAACGAAAATGATTCCATTACTAAATTAGCAATGGAAAATCAAATATTAGCGGAAAATAATTTTCGCTGCTAAAATTGGTTAAACTTTGTAGATTTAGCAACGAAAAAATTTTTTGTTATCTTCCGTTGCTAAAAGTGGAGGAAATTTTTGGCGCCAAAATTTAGCAATGAAAATTAGCAACGAAATCGCTATTCCATTGCTAATTAAGACACCAATAGATGATGAAAAAAATTGGAATGAAAAATAGAAACGGAATTTAAATTTCGTTGCTATTTTAGCAACCGAAAATAAGCAACCGAAAAAGAATTTCGTTGCTAATTTTCATTTTCAATGAAAAATAGCAACCGAATTAATTTTTGGTTGCTAAAATAGCAACAAAATTTATTTTTGGTTGCTAAATATTTCCGTTGCTATTTAGCAACCGAAATAGAATTTCGTTGCTAAATAGCAACCGAATTTATTTTCGGTTGCTAAAATAACAACGAAATTTAAATTCCGTTGGTAAATGAGAGATATTTAAGTATTTTTTATATTTGTTAGAAATATAAAATAGAAATTAAGCTATGATATATTTCTTTGCTGCTAATTAAATTAATATTATTTTTTACTTGAATGGGGAAACAAGTTGACAATGCTGGCCAAAACAAGAGATCAGCAAATTGTAAATTATGAATGTCAAATTATCAATATATTAGAGAGATTTTTTTTGCTTACATCATCGCAAAATGTATTTTAAGAAGTTCACAAAATTGGTTTTTCTTTAACTTGATTTAGTTTAGATATTGTTAAATTAGTTTAAAAGTGGAGAAATATATGTTTTTTTTGTTATAAATTAGTTTAAATGAAATGTCAATGATGTGGTTTTTGATTAGGAGCAGAGCTAGTAATTAGTTCAGTGCTCAATGGACATTAAATTTGCTCTTAAACTGTATTTTAAAATGACTCAAACATGAATAATTATTCATAACTATAAGTTATAAGTGTTCAATAGCCTTCCTAAAAATTATGATAATTATTCAACATGAATTATTTAATACGAGCATAATTTTTTTAATAATAAAAATTTCAACATTAATTTTATCTTTTCCTTATTCTCTGAAATTCTAAAAAAAAAGAGATAGGTTAAATTAATATAAATTTAAAAGTAAATTGAAAAATAAATATTATATTAATTATGATTCAACAAAAGATTTATTAATTGGTTAACCTTTTAATTTGAATATTGATATACATAAAGATTTCTACACCTATATTTTTTTCCAATAACCAAAACAAAACAAATTAGCCGAGGAAGCAATTTGAGCTAACAAATTTGTATCGCCCTGACTTTGAGTCGATTGAAAATACTTCTTAATTTGTAAATCATACTTTGATACAGTTGAATAGGGGTATAATTTTCAAAGATTTACGACGACTAAGTATTATTTTTGTTAGAATTTTGAATTAGCTGTTTCAATTAAAATACGTTTCTATAATAAATCATAAAGTAATATATATATATATATATAAAGGGGTCGGGATCAAAAGACTGTGGGTGGCTCTAATTTGTAATAAAAAAAGAAAGGAATGAGTTAAAAACAAAAAAAAGAGAGAAAAAGGAAAGTCCCTAGAAATTTTGGGACTTGATGATTGAAGATGGTGTGGCCATAAGTTTATTAAAAAGAAAACAAAGGGACATCATTGAGCGAGAAGGCGAGCCATCAATGCCGGTGATTGGCCGACCTTATTTTACTATCGATTGTCGCTTGCCGCTACTCATCTCCATTGCAACTGCTGCTCTGCCTTTAATCGATCATAACCAGTGTGGATCGCGATTTTCTCTCCTCCCATTCCTATTTTTGCTTCCCTTTTTCCGGTCAACACCGACGATGAGAGGTGGAATGGATGGTACCGTAAGGTTCCTCGAGGAAAAGTACACCTCCGACATTCTTCGTTCCCTTCCAATCGCCGGCAATGAGGAGATAGGAGAAGAAGAAGTCGGTGATATTTAAGGTAGATCCCGACCAAACGGGGCAATGTTGGGGTACGTGAACACCACCAGGTGGCTGTCGGTGATTCCAGCTACAAATGGACGGCGTTAGTGCATCTCCGACGACTGTTCCAACGAAGCTCCGATCACCGATCCGACGAGTACAATGTTGGGTAGATTGGGTGAAAAATGCAAAAATTTGAGACTGAATGGTATGTGACTACCACATTTGTTTCCAATTAATTTATTTAATTAAAAATCAAAATCTTTGATTAGAAATTTAAATTTGCTTAAATTAAGTTACTTGTTTAGGTATGATTCTACTTGCACTGTATATTGTGTTTAAATATATAATGGTGATTAAAGTGTTAAGTGTTGGCATATAGTGATTATAGATTTTTGCTAAATGTTGTCTATATTATTTTTGTTTAAACTATGAACCTATTGATGTTTTTAACTGAATATAAAGGTAGTGTGGAATGTATATAGATGTGATTTTTGTGCTTAAATTAAATTAAGAGTCAACGAAAATCAAACTAGCCAAACTTTAAGGGCTAAATTGGAGTTTTCATTAAGTTAAAGAATGAGGTGTTTTAGCGTTAATGTGGTGTAGTCAATCTCTCTAAAATTTTTTGGGATAATTGATCCTTGATCAACCCCGTTTGGGTCAATAGTTTGTTCCTTGCTGGAACTATTGTTTAATCCAGTTTGAGTCCATTGTTTGATATCTTCGGATATCTATAGTTTGATACCTTCGGGTATCTATTGCTCCTGATATCCACCATTTGAACTAGTACATAGGTAGGCTATTAAAGATGATAAAAGTACACAAGATAAAGTAAAACATGCATTAATTACTCCACTTATGTAATGTAAGCATGGTGAATGACATATTGTTTTGATTGTCTTAAATTCCTTTCAACTATAAACTATTTTTATGAAATGAAATGTTATGCTTCGAAATACATGATTGAGATGTCTCACATCAATTAAGGAAGGTTCCTGTATGAGTGTCGGTGTGAGTTGATTCCACCGATGGGATTCCATAGAGAATATATGGACCCTAAAGTGTACAATATTGTACTAAAAGTTATATGGACTATAACATGTGCACTAAGTTTCATGTACAGTGTTTATGAAATGCATACATGTGGCATCGAGACTTTGTCTTATAATCATGATATGTAATTGTTGTTCTTTTTATCACCTGCAACTCCGCCAGTCTATTTATTTATATATATAAATGCTCACACACATGTAGGCATAATGATAACATTCATTTAACCAAGTGCAATGCATGACTTAGAATGAAGATTGATGATTATCCATGGTTAGTGGATTAGGGTGTTACAAGATGTGGATCTCATTTGTGTAATGATCTACAGGGGCTTAAAAGCAGTAGAAGAGTTGAAAAGGCAAAAATATGTCTACAGTCAGCTGCTGAACAAAATATCTTTACAACAGTTGTGGGGACTTATCATTTGCCTCTTCCAAGTGGATTAATACTAGAATTAAGTAATTGTTATTTTGTTCCATCATTATCTAAAAGTATTATTTCTTTCAGTTGTTTGTTGAATGATTATGACATTTCTTTAAAGGACAAATGTTGTTACATTTTTAAGAACAATATATTTTATGCTAAAGCTATCATTGAGAATGGTATATTTGCTCTTGATTTAATTAAAGAAGTGCATAATGTGGATACCAAGAGAATGAAACAAGATAATCTAAATACCTCATATTTATTGCATTGTCATTTAGGCCATATAAATGAAAAGTGCATGACCAAATTACACAAGTTAGGTGATTTGGGATCATTTGATTATGAATCATTGGATACATGTAAATCTTGTTTATTAGGAAAAATGACAAAAACTCCCTATATTGGCAAAGAAGAACGAGGTAGAATGGTTTTGGACTTAATACATTCAGATGTATGTGGTCCAATGACTACACATGCTAGAGGAGGTTACTCCTACTTTATTACTTTCATAGATGATTACTCCAGGTTTGGATATATTTATCTAATGAAATATAAATCAGAAGCATTTGAAAAGTTCAAAGAATTCAAAATTAAGTAGAGAAGCAACTTTGCAAGAGTATTAAGACACTTAGATCAGATCGAGGTGGAGAATACTTAAGCTAATAATTTCAAGATTATCTTAGAGATAATGGGATTTTTTCTCAATTGACTCCACCATATACACCACAACATAATGGGGTATCTGAGAGGAGAAATCAAACACTATTAGATATGGTTCAATCCATGATGAGCCGAGCAGACTTGCCAAAGTCCTTTTAGGGAAATGTTTTAGAAACTACTATTTATGTGTTAAATAGAGTTCCTAGTAAATCAATTGATGTTACTCCATATGAGATATGGAATAACAAGAAACCCACACTTTCTCATATGAAGGTAAGGGGTTGTCCTGCTTACGTAAAGAGGACAATGTCAAACAAACAAAATGTTTAGTCTGACAAATGTTTATTTGTGGGATATCCAAAAGAAATGTTTGGATATTATTTATACCATCTCTTAGAACAAAAGGTGTTTGTTTCAAGGCATGCTATCTTCTTAGAAAGAGAGTTTCTTTTACGAGAGGATAGTGGGAATAAAATTGAACTTGGTAAAGTTCAAGACCCATAATAGAAATATATCAACCAATTGAACCCAAGATTGAATTTCATAATGATGAGATTACAGTCGAACCTAATTATACACAAAATCCTAGAAGATCTACTAGGATGCGTTCTATCCCTCTGAGATATGGATTTCACATTGATTCAGATAGAGGCATAACTATAGTAGAGGATAATGAGCCTACAAGCTATCAAGAAGTTTTGAACATTTCAGAACGTGATTTATGGCTTAAGGCTATGCAGTCTAAAATGTACTCTATGTATGAGAATAAAGTATAGACTTTATCTTAATCACTTGAAGGGATAAAATCCATAGGGTGTAAATGGGTCTTCAAAAAGAAGACCAACATGGAAGGTAATGTAGTTACCTATAAAGTTTGCTTAGTAGCGAAATGCTATCATCAAAGAAAAGGAATCGACTATGATGAAATCTTTTCTCCTGTAGCAATGCTTAAGTTTATAAGAATACTTTTAGCCATTGTAGCTCATTATGATTATGAGATTTGGTAAATGGATGTGAAGAAAACTTTCCTAAATGAAAATCTGACTGAGGATGTGTATATGACATAACCAGAAGGGTTCGCATCATGAGACGGAGAAAAAGTATGCAAGCTTCAAAGATACATTTATAGATTAAAGAAAGCTTCTAGGAGCTGGAACATACGATTCATTGAGACAATCAAAGAGTTTGGTTTCTCACAAAATGAAGATGAGCCTTGTGTGTAAAAAAAAGTTAGTCGAAGTGAAATTGTCTTTCTAGTTCTATATGTGGATGACATATTGATAATGGAAAATTACATTTATTATTCTCTAGATTAATCTCAGGTATATGTCCCTTAGATCTTTTAAATTAGAATAGTACACTCGAATAAGACTATTAGTCTCGGTCGAGTCTACCAATCTATTCCACGCTATTACTGCAAAAAAATTCTAGAATAACACTTGCATGCCAACTCAACTTTAACCCAACATTTATCTTTTAAACAAAACCCTATAAAACTATATACAAACAATGCTTTCATTAATAAATTCACTAATATTACATCAAATTCAAGTTCTAAGTTCACATTCTTAAAATAAAAAAGCATCATGTTTAATTGTACATATTCAACATAGTCTATGTATATACATACTTTAGACTCCTAATATAATTAAATCAAACTAGCAACTTATTTGATAGGGAAACATTAATAAGTTTTTCTTACTTAGCAATCTTGCATGCCTTATTTTTTTCATACTCTATTTTAGGTGATAATTTCAGAGTTTCCTAAATTTTAGATTTAAGCTCATGAGGAATTTCATGTTTTAAACCCTTATTTAAACTATAATGTAACCACAAGCTTAAAACATTTTAGCATGCATTTCTTGATTAACATTAATCTCTCATACCTTGGTCAAAAATCCCCTTTACTTCAATCTTTAATCACCTCATTTCCTTTGTTCCTCTTATTCTCTTCTTGTTCTACAAAAAATCCTTTCATGCATTAACCAAACATTTTTTCCATTAGAGTGTATCATAGCAAAGGTAAAGTAGATGAAGAAGATGAATAATGTAATAAATCTCATACCTTTATAACTCTCAACCTAAAACCTCATAATCACTACTATTACAATAGAGTTTTTCTTAAGATTCAGTGAGAAAAGATTCAAAATCTTAGAATGAGAGAAGGAAAGATGAAATTTTAGATTTTTCCTCTCTTCCTCAAATCGGCCAAGCTAACGATCCCCTCAAAATCTATATTTCTTCCCTTCATCTAGCAAGAATCGTATTTTTAAAATAGAAGGAAATGTTCCCTATAACTCCATCTAAATGCATGTAATAAAATTGTCCCCCCCTCATTACATTCTCCTATAAAATTAGCCCTTTCTAATATTTCTTTTAATATTGACCCTAAGATTTTTATGCTCTTTTAATTCCACCCTCTAACTATCTTTTTGTTTTTAACTATACCCTTAAAATATTATTTCTTATCATTCACATATATAACTTGAAGTAAAAATTACCATTTGGCCATTTTATAACCCAAATATGATTTTCACTTAATTAAACATTAAATAATTATATGACATAATTAATCATGCATTCCTACTAGGGTCAAATTTAGGACCTTACACACATTATTCATTTGGTTAGGGAAACTTTTTATTTGGCAAGTCTTAAATATGGATCCTAGTTGAGATAAAATGGTCATTATCCCATGTGCCTCTTTTACTTCCATTCCTTTTCATCTTTCAATGGAAGTCAGTAAGACTATAAAGGCTTTTTTTCAAAGCACATGATCACAGATTCATGGCCTAAAACTTAAATAACACCTATGACTAAATAGTCATGGGCATCAATTGGGACTTACATCCACTAGTCACGAGTGTAAGTTAGCTGACCTTCAGGAAGCATGGAGAACAAAAATTATAGTTATGATTAGTGAGTCAAAATCATGAACCACTTTGAGATAAAAACTTTTCTTCTTTATGCTCTAACCTATTCACTTCCTTTTTTTATATATTTAAATCTAGAAATCAAAAGATCAACGAAGCCAAAATTGTTAATGGTTATGCCCTATGCTATATATTTTGGTTCCGTATGTAATGTCACATTTCATATTATAAAATTGGGTTTTCTTCATGTTATTATATTTTGGTATGTTAAAATATAATAATGTTTATAAATAACAATTCAATGTTATTTTTGGCCATCCCTAGTCATCTATCATTAAAAAGAATTATGATAAATAAAGACTAGTACAAGTTTGATTGATAATCATAGGATGATTATCAATGGTGATATAAATTAAACTTATAGGTACTTATTGGGGCATAGGATACTAGATAGACCTGCTATCAGATACTACATGGGTTAGTGTCATTAGTGATCTCATAATAGTTGTGTTATCGATCCTTAGACCTGAGATTATCATAGTATCCTACATGAGGAACATTATGTTTCGACATAATTAGACATTATCTTTAATTAGATAATAATAAAGGCTATGATTTGATTGTATAAGATTCATGCAAAGGATAGTGAATAATTAAGATGGAATTTGTCCCTCTTTTATAAGAGAAATATCTATTAAGCCCCTCGATAAGTAGGACTAAAAAATGCATTGCTGTGATCAAATGAATTGATGGAGCGATACATATATATATATATATATATATATATATATATATATATATATATATATATATATATATATATATATATATATATATGATTTAGTACCCTAATAAAATACAGAAAGAGTGAACCTTCATTTTTTAGAGAGTGAAATAGAAAATCATTTTTCTGTGTTACCCTAGCCACCAAAGAAGGGAGCTAGCATGCTGAACGAATTCATTCATTGTGTTTGAGTGTGGATACCGATAAAGGGTGTTTGTTTTGTGTGAGGATGTACCTACAAGAATTTTATACTTTAAGAGGTTAGTAATCGTTACTTTCTCTTCATTGAGTCAATTATATTGCATGGATCCTGGTGGATTTCATATATCCGTTGTGTATTTATTTTATTTTTCCCTTGTCAAAACCCAACAAAAACCACACACCAAAACCCTTTAAAACCCTTTTTTAACTTTAACGTTATTGTATTTTTAAGTTTTAAGTCAAAGCTAACTCAAAAATGACACAAAAAACCTAACTTTAACACTTAACTTACCATGTTTCTACCAAGCATTAAATACCTACAAATGGGTTTCACATTTTAAATCTTTTGAAAATGAGAAAACTAAAGATAAGCCATATAAAAGAGCAAGTTTATAGTATTCAAGGATGATGAATAAACATCTCAAATAGAAAGACTAGGCTAAGAGTAGAGAAAGCCTTATAAATTTATCTTTAACTTATAAATCTCATCCTAGTAATGAAACGTCAACATCCATAAAGTCATTTTTATTTTTATTGAAAAATAAAGATTCAAAATGGTTTTCATTATTTGGAGGAAAAAATTTGGAAGGCATGAGAGTATGGAGGCCAAAGTGTCAGTCCAAATGCTTAGAAAAGGCTACCCTTTCTCTCAAACCAAAGGTTTACATGGCTTTTTATCGAAAAGTGCCAATTACTACTATGAACATTAAGTTATGGCCATAACTAGACTTTACAACCTATTTTTGACGTGAAGTTCATATACGTGTGAAATCAACTTATGACCGTGACTTGACTCCAAACACTCAAAACGTACACTTTTCTTTAAAATTTTTTTCAAGAAGTCTAAAGATCCAAAACCTTTTTTGAAAACATTTTAAATAAAAAGAGATCTTGAATCTCTTAGCTTTTTATCATTTCAAAAGATTTGATTCTTCATTAGGTAAGCTTGATAAAAACTATCTTAAAATCCAATTTCTACACTATAGCTATCATAAACAACTTGATTGAGGATATCAAGAAGGGGCTCTATATAGTTTCCACCAATGGGCAAACCAAAAAGGAATTTTGGAAGGTTATAACCAAGCGTGGAAAAATTTTGGTTTTGATAAAGGAAAGCATTATAACAAGTTTGTTAATAATCCAAGTGGGCAAAAGACTTATAAAGGTTTAGGGTGGCTTTGAAGTCAAAAACAAAGTGTTTTGGTTAGTGAAGAACCTGACCCCAATCGAGAGGAGAAAGGACTTTGTGAATTATTCCTATAAAATAATTTATTGGATAATTCTTAAAATTGTCTTGAAAGGTTACAAAACCCATCATTTCAAGAAATGCCTTGTAATATGACTAAGGTTCTCTAAATCTCATGGTTTGAATAACTAGCCTTTAGGGAAAAATTTTGAAATGGCTATACTAAGGTCTAGGTGAAAATAATTCTCTTCTATAGTCTAAATATTTTGAAACTTAATTTTGATAAAATAATTTGATTTTACTTTTAATTTAGATAAAATAATTTTTGAGTCATTTTATGATAAAATAATTATGAACAGGAATCCTCCTGTGAGGTTTTAGAAACAATATTTGAGTTAGAATCTTACTATGAGGTTTTTGAAATCCTTTAAAAAAGGGATTTTGGGGAAAAAGATTATCCTTTTCTAATTTTGTAATAAGTTTGAAAGCAATACCTATGCACTTTTCTAAAGTGCATAAATATTGTTAAAGTTTGCACATCATTAAGGCTTGCTCCAGAATTAGCTACATTTTATGTTGTTTTACAAGTGTTTTGACCCATTTTTGGAGTTGATATTTTTGTCTCTCATCTTCCTTAACCATTTCGGACTAAGACCTTATTTATTTTGTAGATGAAACTAATATTTTAGAAACTTTTCGATCTTTATAGGCCATTTTTTCTTTTGAGTTTTTGGGAAGTCCTATTTTGAAGGATCTCACTAATCATGAAATCAAAGATTAAGTTTTACTAAATTCAATTTTAAAATAAAAAATACTAAGGATTTCTAGCAAATATCTATTTTGATGTAATGTCTTGAACTTATTTTTGCAAAATTTATGAATTGAACAATGCATTCTTTGCCATAAAAGAACTATTTTAGAATACCTTTATAACCTATGCTAGATGCATTAGTTTTTACTATTTTAGGAGTTAAAGCATTTGCTAGACCAAGTCATGTAATTTTTTTGCCTATTTTTCATTTTGTTGAACTATCCTAGTATGTTCTTCAGATAATAAGACATAAATTTTCTTCAACCTATCATGCAATGGTTTATCTAATTGGTTAATATTAGCATAAAAATCCAAAACATAACTATACTGTTGGGTTTCGACAAGGGAAAGATAAATTAAAGAAACACAGCGGATATATGAAACCTACCAAGATCTATGAGATTCAATTGACTCAATGAAGATAAAGTAATGATTACTATCTATTAAAGAGTAAAAGTCATCTTGTAAGTTTTGCCTCACATGAAATGAAGACCATCTATCGGTATCCACACTCGAACACAACGAACGGATTCGCCCGAAGTGCTAGTTCCCTTCCTTGGTGGCTAGCGTAACACAGAAAAATGATTTTTTGTATTTACTCTCTCAAGGATGATGGCTCAAACTTTTAGTATGTCTTCTTAGGGTTTTTAAACCATGCATATCATATATATAGGTGATCCAACCCTAATTCAGAAAGAGAGAATTTTAAGCCCACAATTCTTATTGAAATAAGAAATACTTTTTTCTTATTTAAAATAAGAATTATAATATTAATGTTAAGTAATATTTATTTATTTTATTTAGAATTTTAATTTATCACAAAATAAAATTTGAAATGCCTAAATTAACCTTTAGTCCATTCATCACATTCTGCGTGTACGATCTAATAGAATTATATTATGTTGTCCGTGGGCCCCAATCCCATCACGGGCCCATAAGTTATAAATGGCCTCTGGCAAGACATTACGACTATCCAAATAATATGAATATTGGTACTTCGATTTTAACCTAATAGAACATGTTATAATCCCTTCATCACATGATATCTTGTTTGAACACAAGTCATGGTCCATGTCAAACTTATATAGTTCAAATATATAATTTCTCAATCACTAAGTAGACTGATAATATCAAATGACATTGATCACTCCATCAATTCATTTGAGCACGACTATGCATTTCTTAGTCCTACTTATTGATGAGCCTAATATATATCTCTCTTATAATAGAGGAACAAATTCCATCTTGATTATTCACTATCCTCTGCATGATTCTTATTGAAGGGATATCACATGGCATATACATGAAGATCACATAGCGGAAAAATAAAAATATTGATTATTCATGCCACGCAATATACGACATAGAATCAAAACATGCAATTTTAGAGTTTTAAAACATACAAGCTTGGATGCTCTTCAAAACTTAATTTTTGCAATGGAAAATATATAAGATAGACTTATACACTTCAGATTTAGAACACCAATTCCAAAGGAGCAGCGTTTACGCCACTCCTCTCTATGCTCACACACACACTCGGAAAGATAGCTTAAAATCAACAGTGTTAGCTCTATGATTGTGTATTCAGCAATGGGAATGGTTTGAAGCCATCAGATCTGGTCTTGTTCTTCCTTTAGGTTGCTATTGATGCCCAAGAACACAAAAGAACAAGAAAGAGTTCTTTCCCCTTGAGTAATTCAACCAAGAGAGAAAAAAAGCAAAACGGCTACTCCTTTATTCTTTTAATTCATTAATATATATAACTTCTTTTAGGTCAAGTGTGAATACCGAAATTAAGTATTAATTTTAGCCTCCATCACTTCCTAATTAAGAGATATATCTCAATGGCATTAGTGATTTAATCAAAATAAACTTACTTATTTAAGGTGATTAGTTGTCGAATTCAACTAGGTTTCCTAGCTTGAATTTTGGCTACTTTAATTCCCTCTCAAGTATTATATTTTGATTAAATAAAATTTATGATTTAATACTCAATTAATTTAATTATACATAGATAATTAATCATTTGAAATTAAACCTAGCACATGCCAATAAATTTCTCTTATGACCAACTGTTAACAGATTTGCCTAAAACAGCAAGCTGTTTAAGGCAAAATAACATTTCAATAGATTTGCCTTAAACAGCTAGCTATTTAAGGCATAAACCTTGTTTGACATATTTGCCTTAAATAGCTAAGGCAAAATGGTAGCTGAACAGATTTACCTAAAACAACAAGCTGTTTTAGGCAAAGAACCAGTTTAACAAATTTGGCGAAAATAGCAAGCTGTTTAAGGCAAAAATCTATTTACCCATTGCATACATTAATTTAACTTTAAATAAAAGCCCAAATTAATTCCCAATGCACTATTTAAATATTTTAAGCCCAATGCTTTGTGTGCGATCCTATAGGTCCATTTAATATTGACAATGAATTAATAAATTAATTCAAAGGCTATATATATTCTCTAGCAAGATATTATAGCATTCCAAATTAAATGAAAATGCAAATGGCATTTAGTGACCTAATGCAATTTTGCATAGTCCCTTACCCTTAAATATCAAAATTAATATAAGGCATGGAATCAGTCATCCTTATATATACTAATTCCTTTCTTGATATTCCATTGATACTGAGCTCTCAGATTAATAATGATTACTCATTATTTCATCTCGGTATGGCCATACACTTCTCAATTCACTGATCAAGTGGCCGGTGATATTTTTTCTCTTATCGAGAGGGGTAATCCCTTCACTTATCTCATGCTTTCTAACATGGATCAGTGCATACCCAAGCATACCCATACTTGTCACCCTGTTACGAGCATGTTAGGTTTTCTTCAAAGTACACAGTAATTCATAAAGAGTTTCATAGAGATTTTAGGTCTAAGAACTTCGATGCAAAACTTGTACATGAGAAACACTTATGACTTGTACCATATAGTGTTCTCATGAATGGATCGAATCCAGACACCATGTTCTAAATATGTATCTATGATCTCTAATTGACACTCTAGTCCTTATGATCCATAAGATAGAACTCAAATTATCAGAGAAAGTATACTAGTCTTAATTCATTTGTTATTCCCAAAACAATGATTGACTAGGGATATTTAGAATGAAGTCTCATTTGTTTCAAGGTCTTACAATCATGTGTCTCACACATGATAACTTAAAATGAAACAATATTCTTGGATAGTTCTATCAATTGATATGCACAGGAATACAATAGATAAAATAAATGCCACATTTATTAAATTAAGTATTTTATAACAATGCATTGGGGCTAGGGCTTACACTAACAATATCCCACTAGCACTAGTCCTAATTGGGCATCACCCTAAAATCGACCGCTCTTAAATAAGCTTCGTGTAGATTTGGATGCAACTATTTCATCAAAGGATCTGCTACATTATTTTCACTTGCTATCTTGCTAATCTTGACATCCCCAATATCAATGATCTCTCTGATCAGGTGGTACCTCCGAGTATGTGTTTGGATTTCTGGTGTGACCGGGGCTCCTTAGCCTGTGCGATGGCCCTATTATTGTCACAAAAAATTTATAATGGATCTAGGATGCTTGGGACCACTCCTAATCTAGAAATGAAATTTCTAATCCAAGCAACTTCATTTGCAGCTTCACTCACTGCAATATACTCAGATTTTGTAGTGAGTCGGCAACGGTCTTTTGTTGTGAGCTTCTCTAGCTGATAGCACTACCATTCAAAACAAAAGCAAAACCAGATTGCGATCTTAAATCCTGAGTGGTGCTCTGAAAAGCAGCATCGACATAACCTTGTATGACTAGCTCTTTTTGACTACCATACACAAAAAAGTGATCCATAGTCCTTCATAGGTACTTAAGAATCCATTTATAGCAGACCAGTGTTTCTCACCAGGGTCTTGTTGAAACCTACTGGTTATACTCAGTGCATGAGCAACATCCAACCTAGTACATAACATAGTGTACATGATAGATCTAATAGCAGATGCATATGGGATTTTACTCATGTTGTCCCTCTTCTCTTTAGTTTTAGGACACTGTTCTTTAGTCAAAGGAACTCCCAAAGCCAAAGGTATGTACCCTTTCTTTGAGTTTCCCATACTAAAATGCTTTAGTACTTTGTCTTTGTACTTTTCTTGACTTAGTTCCAAAAGCCAATTCGATCTATCTCTATAGATCTGAATACCAAGTATTGTCTTAGCTTCACCTAAGTCTTCCATTGAGAAGCACTTCCCCAACCATTGCTTAACCTTTTGCAATGTTGGAATGTCATTCCCAATGAGAAGGATGTCATCCATATATAGGACCATAAATACTATTAAGCTCCCACTAACCTTCTTGTACACACAAGGCTCATCTTCTTATGTAATGGGTTCTTGTTCCATACCTAGTTGTGAACTTGATCCCATTTCAAACTCATCCTCCACAAGAGTTCGTTGCACTTGAATTTCTACAAGTTTTATTTTACTCTCACTGTCTTTCTTGAGAAGGAACTTCTTTTCCAAGAAAACAACCTTATGAGCAATAAACACTTTGTTCTCAGCTTGTGAGTAAAAGTAGTATCCCTTTGTTTCTTTTAGATAACCCACGAATAAGCAGACAGCAGATTTAGACTCTAGTTTGTCAGATGTTAATTTCTTAACATGTGCTTTACAACCCCAAATACTGAGAAAAGACATATTGGGCTTTTTCCCAGTCTATACCTCATATGGTGTCTTCTCAATTGCTTTAGTTGGAGTACGATTCAGTAAAAATGCAGTAATTTCTAATGCATAACCCCAAAAAGAGACAGGAAGATTAGCTCGACTC
Organism: Excoecaria agallocha; assembly: GCA_037975025.1. Lineage (NCBI taxonomy): Eukaryota > Viridiplantae > Streptophyta > Magnoliopsida > Malpighiales > Euphorbiaceae > Excoecaria > Excoecaria agallocha. Next base: position 55,505,546 of record CM075810.1, on the reverse strand, counting down.
ATCATCGATCGAACTATGTCCAATAGAGTTCGATTTCTCCTTTTGAACACACCATTCTATTATGGCATTTCAAGAGGAGTGAGCTGTGAAATAATTATACACTCCTTCAGATAATCGTCAAACTCTTGGCTTAAGTATTCGCCACCTCGATATGATCGAATGGCTTTTATACTTTTGCCAAGTTAGTTTTCTACTTCATTTTTAAACTCTTTGAATTTTTCTTAAGTTTCAAACTTGTGCTTCATTAGATAGACATAGCCATATCTACTTAAGTCATCTATGAACGTTACGAAGTAGCTAAAACCACCTCTAGCTTGTGTACTCAATGGTCTACATACATTGGTGTGTATTAATCCCAATAAGTCACTAGTCCTCTCACCTTTCTTGTTAAAAGGACTCTTTGTCATCTTTCCATGCAAACATGGCTTGCATGTGTCATAAGATTCCAAATTGAATGACCCAAGCACTCCAGATTTGTGGAGTCTTGAAATGCATTTTTTGTTTGCATATCCTAAATGACAATGCTAGAAGTAAGTAGGGTTCAATTCATTTGATTTAGCCCTCTTTGTATTAATGTTGTATATGGACTCTTTGTTTTGTAGATCAAGGATATAAAGGCCATTTTATAACATGGCATTGCCATATGAAATGCCTTGGCGATGATTATGAATATTCATATTATTAATAACAAAATCAAATCCATCCATATCCAAATAAGAAACTGAAATAATGTTTATGCTCATAGCAGGCACATAATAACACTTTTTCAAATCTATACAAAGTCCGAAAGGTAAAGTGAGTTGATAGTCACCTATCTCCATGGCAGCAACTCGTGCTCCATTCCCCACACGGAGGTCCACTTCATTCTTCCCAAGTAACCTCCTATTTCTTAACCTCAGCACATTTGAACAAATGTGAGAACCACAACCGGTATCCAATACCCAAGTGGTAGAAATAGAAAGGTTAATTTCAACAACAAAAATACCAAAACTGGATGCTTTGACTCCATTCTTCTTTTGTTCTTCCTTAAACAGAGCACAATTCTTTCTCCAATGCCCCAAATTGTTGCAATGGAAGCATGTGCTCTTGCTCTCCTTGAGCTTTTGCACCTTAGGCTTGGGTTGGGCCTAAGGTGCACTCCCATTTGACTTGGGCCAAGCCAGGTCATACTTGGGTTTTGCCTTTCCCTTCCCTTTTCCCCTAGCGGGTCCCTTCTTAATGCCCTTTTGAACCATAAGTACGGGATTGGTCTTTTGAATGTTCTCTTCAGCATTCTTAAGCATCCCATGAAGCTCGGTGACTGTCTTGTTCATTGCATGCATGTTATAATTCATGACAAATGGATCATAATCATCAGTCAATGAACCCAAGATCAAGTCAGTGGCCAATTCTTTAGGCACTTATACCTCAAGCTTCTCAAGAGTATCAAGATACCCTTTCATCTTGAGTACATGAGTACTATCGAAAGTACCCGCAGCCATCTTACAAGATTCAAGGCCTTTGTTGTCACAAACCTCTTATAATGAGCTTGCTTTTGGAACATCTCCTTGAGGTGCACCATGATTGCATAAGCCTCTTGGTCCATGAATTGCTTTTTTAAATTAGGGACCATAGTGGCTAGCATCAGACAGGTCACATCATTGGAGTCACTCTTCTTAGTCTCAAAAGTTTCCTTTTGAACTGTAGAGGCATTCCTAGTAGGTTCCTCGGGTAAGGATGCATCCAAAACATACGACTTCTATTAGTAAATATTACCGATGGATTTACCGACAGGTTTATAAAAAACCTTCAGTTGGTAATTTTATTTAAAATCTGTCAGATTTTTTGTCGCGTTGACCATCTACTGACGTAAAATGTTGTCGGTAAACCATCGGTAATATTTAATGAATAAAATATTAATTTATTTTAGTATAAATAGCGACGGATATTTGCGTCGATAATGTTGTTGGTAGTATAATATTAAAATTATTGGAATTGCAGCGACGGATTTTTCTGTCGGTAACATTGCTTTTTATATTTTTTTGTGAAATTATATATTTACTATTTGTAAATCCCAAATTAAACACAATAAGTTAATTTAAAAGTATAAAATCTAAATTCGATATATATATTAATTAATAATTTTAATATATATCAAAAATAATTAATACAAAAAGTTATATAAAATTTGTACAAATATTGTGTAAATTATAACACCAAAAACATAAAACTCAACACTAAATATACTTAGAACATTCTTAAAAACAATGAAAACTTTAAATTATTAAACAATTCTTGAAGTAAGGTCATTAACTGGCTGATGACCAATATAACCTATACCTAATATGCGCCCTGCTTCCTGTAATGCACAACAGGCAACCTGCTCCCATTCTTCACATTTCTTCAAAACCATGTCAAGCATTCTTCTTTCATCCAAAGTTATTTTAAGTAACCTTGACTGCGAAACCAATTCTTGCATCACATTTTAGCTTTCTTTTAATAATAATGATGCATTTGATCATTAAATCTTTAGTAAATAAATAGAGCCTGAAAACATTAAACCTTCAGGTCCTCATGTTTGGGCAGAGGAAAAGAGCCCAATCCCATGCTAGAAGAAGACCCCAAAAATTCCTTAAAATTCTCTAACCATCACTTGGCTGCTGCTACAGCATCTTTAACATCACCTAGAGTAGGCAAAATCAAATGGATGTTTTATGTACACCTACGAGATTAAACTTGAATATTATAATTTAGAAAGGAAAATAAAATACAATATAAAACTCAAATAGATCTGCTCCAAAACCACCATGAGCTAGCCAATAAATGGCTAGAACTTTTAGCAAGATGCACAACTACTGAATGGATAACAGAAAAAGGACATACCAGGAATATATAACAATCAGCATGTTCTACATTAACCTGTGAAAAAGGACATACCAGGAATATATAACACTATTGATAAATAATGGCAATTAGATTGCTGTATTTAGAACATTCAGGATACAATTGCACACTATATTTGTATCAAGGTGACATAAACTTGTGAAAATATAAAATCAATTGAGTTGCAATCAAATTGATTTAACCATGTGCAATTGAAATGTAATAATTTAACTCTGCCTTTTCACATGAGGGACTTCAAAGCTTAGAGATAAATTATATCCAAAAGCATACATTTTAAAATAAGCATGCAAGAATAGAATAAAACAAGTTACTCGATAACTCCAACCTAATTAATCACAAAGTCAAAAAGAAATTCCACTACAAGAAAAATGCCATCGCAATAAAAAAAATATTAAATTTGTAATTAGAATTTAATACCTGAGCTTCTCCAATCAAATATCACTTGCAAGAAGTTTAAACATGCTTATACAATGTTTTTATGAAAGAGAAAAGAACATCAAAGGAAATCGTCAAATTCTCAGCAGTACATGGCACTAAGACAAATCAATAGTAAGTTAAGCTTAGGAATACTTAAATTTCAAATTTAGTTGACCCCAAACGGGACAAAGTAAAATTCAATAAATAAATATAATAAATTAACAACCAATTAAGACAAGCCTAGGTGAAAATCATGCATCACATAAGTTTGTCATGACATACATCAGCTAGCAATGTAGAATGTTCTCTTGTAATCATCATAAAACTTGATTTTTCACATATATTTTCTGAAAGGATTGTAATTCATTCATCAAAGTCAACTTTCAAAGTCTCTAAACACTTCTGATGCATTTAGAAAACAAAATAATTAGCCCTTGTTTTGTGCATATTAATTGAATAATTCCATGAATTAAAGTGTTCTTTTTGATATCCGCTACATATATAAATAGCTATCAGAAGAACATTCTGATATACCCAAAAAATCATTGGAAAAACATAAAATAGAGAAAAAAAATCAAGTTGAAAAATGGTACAGAAAGAGGAAGCACCTAATACCTTGGCATCCAATGCAAGTAATTATGGGATTTGAATTTGCAACTTTGTTTTGGGCTTAAAATCCAACATGAGTTTTGTCCCAATAGAAGTTATTTTTCTAAAAGAATATTTCACTGAACTGGATGTAAAATGCACTCATTAAGTGATAAATAACAATGAGTAAAAAATTTTTTGGTGTCCATTGAATTGTCAAGTTCTAACCAATAAATAGATTGTTTTTTTGCCAATTTTAAGTGTATCTTGTTGATCAGTTTGGATATTCTACATCCCCTATTTGATGGCTTCCATGCACCATTGAAGGCCTCATTAATATCCTTCGATAACTGAAATGAAATTTTGACACTAACCATTAGGCATCTGTAGGTATAGTTTGAAGTTAAATATAGTATTACATATTTACATCGATCCTTATTAAAGTTTTACTTTAATAAACTCTCGGTTGGAATTAATCAATTTGCAACTAAAATACCATTTAATTATAATAAAAAGTAATAATTAATGATAAAAAATCGGCATTAGATGAATGCAAGTTGATACATGCGCTGATTTCCATCTATTATTTTTATTTTTATTGTAACTAAATAATTATTGAGCAAAATTCTGATTACAAATTAAATATTTTTTTATTGGAGACCCTAAAATCCTTTGATATAAACAGTTTGCAATGATATTTTCTTGTGCTGCATAAATTTCATGAAATACCTGAGCTTGCCTTGCAGCACCTTGCAATACCTGAGCTTGCCTTGCAGCACCTTCCAATGCCGTTTGAATCGTTTCCACTAGAACCCGATTCGTGAACCATCTCTGAAGCTCCATCTACAGGATGTGTAGTGGAACAAGAAATTTTGCTAGCAATCTCGGTCTTTCCTTTACTGATTGGTGAACCAGATGTATTAGCTGTACCTCCGGCCTGGGAATTAGCAAATGCCTCAGCTTGGGTATTACCTGAGATTTCTGCCTCAACAAGAGAAGCTTCTTCTACAGTCTCCTCTGTTTGTGTCTTCTGTTCATCTGTGCTCTCAGGCCCGTCAACCACTCCTTCAGGCTCATCCTGCATGATAGTGAAGGGAAGTAAAAATGCATAACATGGAGGAGCTGATTAAGAAGTAAACAGACAAATACTGAAATTGGTTACAGCTTTATGAATACTTTCCTAGCTTACCTCATTATGCCATATTTGAAAAGCTTCATCATCATCATTGTACTCACTGACCCATAATCTGTCAGCAGGTAGCCCAAACAGGAGATCTGAAAAGTTCCCGTTAGAAGAAATTATGAAATAAAAGAAAAAGAAACAGATCTAAATCTAGAACATGTGACCAAAGAATACCGATTTGCTGTGTATAAGAGAGAGAATCCTACAGGGGAAGATCGGAGGAGCGAATAAGAGAGAGGGAGAGAGAAAGAGAGGAGCGACTGTTGGCGTGAGGGAGACAGGAACACGCCAAAGGAGTTAGCATTTTTTACATGGGGTATTTATAGGAAATGGCAAATATGTAAATAATTAGAAAACTCTTTAAAATTTTACAAAAATTTTAAAATAATTAAAATAATAATTATAATAATAAAATAACTAATAATGATAAAATATTTATTAAAAGGTAAAAATTTTAGAATTAAATTTATTTAATAATGAGATTAATAGATAAAAAGCTATAAAGTGCTTAAAATATTTTTCTAAGCATAATCAATTTTCAAATCGAATAAATGTTGACTATACAAATTAATGTCTAACTGTATTTTTATATAAACATAAATATGTATCTATTATATATATATATATATATATATATATATATATATATAATTATAGTTGTATAAAATAATAATAATAATAATAATAATAATAATAATAATAATAAAAAATTATTTTAAATAGAAAAGTCATTATCCATAATAATAATAATAATATAAAAAATTAATTTAATTTTGTACTATAAATTATTATGAATTAATCCTTAATTTGATCCAAAATTTTTAAAATAACATAAGTTGCTTTATATACTAATCAAGAAAAATTTAAATAACAAAAAAATAAGTTATATGAATCGTATTTATATATCATATTAAAATAAAACAATTTATATTTAAATATTTATAAAAAAAAAAATTTCTATATATAATTAAAATATATGTATATGAATAAAGTATAATAATTATTTACATAAAAAATTATATATAACAAAAATAAATAATAGCTAATCTAAAATTTACTTGGACAAAAAAATAATAAAAGTAAATTTTGGAAAGAAAAGCGACAGATTACCAACAAAAATAACCGTCGCCAAAATATTCTGCCATTATCCACAGACGGGACAGATATATCGTCGCTATTCCATCGCTAAAATATTTAAAATTAAACAACATTTATATTACCGATGCAAATTTCATCGGTACATAAACTAAAATGTTTGATCTCTTTACCGACACAATGTTCCATCGCTATATCCATCGCGAACATATGGTGCCACCATTTCCCGCTAATTTTACCGATCGTATTTAATTTTTGTCGTTAAAAATGTCGGCATTCGGTAAATTTTTTATTTTTACCGACGCCTCTGCTGTTCCATAGCTAATCCATTGGTAATATCTTATTTTAGCGACGGAAAAAGTTTTCATCAGGAAATTCCGTCAGTAAAATCAATTTTTTTGTAGTGTTGTACCATGTAGTGTTCTCATGAATGGATCGAATCCAGATACCATGTTCTAAATATGTATCTATGATCTCTGATTGACACTCCAATCCTTATGATCCATAAGACAGAACTCAAATTATCAGAGAGAGCATACTAGTATTAAATCATTTGTTATTCCCATAACAATGACTAAGTAGGGATATTTAGAATGAATTCTCATTTGTTTCAAGGTCTTACAACTATGTGCCTCACAAGTGATAACTTAAACTGAAATAACATTCTTGAATAGTTCTATCAATTAATATGCATAGGAATACAATAGATAAAACAAATGCCACATTTATTAACTTAAGTGTTTTATAACAATGCATTGGGGCTAGGGATTACACTAACAATTATCTTGACCAATCATAACCTTTATAATTATCTGATTAAAAATAATGTACGATTGTGTCAAAACATAATGTTTCTCAATAGGATACTATGATAATCTCAGATCTAAGGATCGATAACATAACTAGTATGAGATCATTAATGACATTAGCCATTATAGTATCTTATAGTAGGTCTATCTAGTACCCTATTCTCCAACAAGTACCTATAAGTTTGATTTATATCATCATATATAATCATCCCATGATTATCAATCAAACTTATACTAGTCTTTATTTATCATTATTCCTTTTAATGATAAATGACTAGGGATAGCCAAAAATAACATTGAATTATTATTTATAAATATTATTATATTCTAACATACCAAAATATAATAACGTAAAGAAAACCTAATTTTATAAAATGAAATGTGACATTACATAAGGAACCAAATATATGGCCTAGGGCATAACCACTAACTTATACTTACGATAACCTTAAAAGTTGGGTTTTGTCTAAGATTTTATTTGGAAAAGCAAAAGATCTATCAATTAGGGTAATCATTTGTTGGGATATGTAATACCTCAAAAATGATTTTTTGTTTGAAAGAGAGAAATTTTTGTATTAGAAACAACTAAACCATTTTTATTTGTAACATAAAAAAAAGGTTTTGAGGTTTTTAGAATTTTGTTCTATTGGTTCTGAAAAATAAAAACACGGTCAATATAAACAATGCAAAAGTTAACGTTTATATATTTCACTCATTATCCTTAGGAATTCTAAAGAAGCAGTTTTTAATCTAAATGGCATAACCATCTATTCATTTTGCCTATATGGAATAGTGAAAGCCATTTTGTAATAGTTTTTTGCATTAATCTATATTCGCTAAAATTCTAATTTCATATCAAATTTTGAAAACACATATACAGAATGTAATTTTTGTAAAAGATCTTTTTTTCTTTGAATTGGATACTGAATCAATTTGAAAGCTTTGTTTATATAGATGTAAAATATGCATGAATTAGGAATTGATTAAATTGGGAACTTTGGTTCCCTCATGCATATTTGTGAAATTTTTTTGTGTGATTTTTGAAATAAAATAGGACATTGGCCCATTTTGTGGAAAAGATCCAATTAATTAAGTGGAAATATTTAAGTGTAATTTTTAGTTAAAGCATGCAAAAATCTTTATTTCTTAAATATTACAAATGATAAAATAGAAGACATTAAATAATAATATAGGCATAAAAATAAATGAAATCCTAAACTAACTTGCTTCGTTTTACTACTCAATCCGGGATGAAATTATATATGGCATGGAAAATAATAAAAGTCAACAATGGATTAAATCAAACAATATTTAAATTAAGGAATAATTAAGCATAAACATAGGTAATGCTAAAAACAATTATGATAGTATAATAAAATAGAAAATAATAAGATTAATATTAATAAAACATCAATAATAGTAATAATAATATCAATGTAATATTAATAATAATAACACAATAGTAAAAATAATATTTATAAACAACAACAATAACATTAATGAGGATAAAATTATTACTAATAATAGTAACAATAATAAGAGTAATAATAACAATAATAGTAATGTCAATGAAAATATTGATAATGACAATTATAAATATTATCATTAAAAATAATATCAACAACAAATAACAATATGATAAACTTAAAATAAATCAAATATATAATAAACCACTTAACAATTAAATTACAAATATTAATCAATTAGGCTAGTTAACAAATACAAATATGAAATAGCAAATATAAAGAATATTTGTAATATGATACACTAAAACAATATCAACAATATAATGTTGATAAAATAACAAAAATCACACATGAATATAATATTAATAAAACATATTAAAAATTAGATAAGAAAATAAATTAATTAACAAAATAACAATATAATAAATTTAACTATCTTATTAAATAAAGAATTAATAAAGTTATATACTAAAATAATTAATTTGTTAACTAATGTAATGAATTAATTGAAAAATAAAAGGTTAACAAATTTACATATTTAGCAATTAATTATTAAAATTAAATTAATAAAAGAAATTAACCAAAAATTAATAAAATTAAAATATATTTACAAAATAAAAAAAAATTAAAAAGGTTATTTGAATAATTAATTGAAATTAAATATTAAGTTTATGGATTTTAGGGCTTGAGAGTATTACCTTCAGTGTCGGTTTCATCATAAACCAAAAATTTGGTACTCTATGGCTTTTTCACAATTTTGTGATTTTTTGAAAATTTTTAAGTTAATTTTCTTAAAAGAAGATGAAGAGGAGAGGAGAAGGAGAGAGATATAGGGAAAAGAGAGAGATTCCTTGAAGCTAGGTAATCCTTTAAAAATTCCCAAATAGGATAAGTATCAAAATCAAAATTTTCTCCTTTTTTCCTTTGTTTCTGGGTGCAAAATGGATTTTGGAAGTGAGTCACATTCCAAGTGAGTGACTCTGTTTTTTTTTTGTGAATCCCCATAACCCATTTTAACCTGACTAGTAGAGGGAAAAGAGGAAAAAACACCAAATTTTTTTTTAAATATTTAAAACCTGCAGAAGAGCTCTAGAAGCATTTTAAAAATAAGAAATTTGGTATAAAGCCTGGCACTTTTGGACCTTGTCTATTTATGAGGAACCATTTTCTTATTTAGTAACCATGATTAGGAGCTACCATATGATTCAACATCTACAGTTTCCCCTAACTTTGGGGAACTTGGTGCACTAGTGCCTAATGAGCAAAAGTTCAGAGTAAAGAGTTAGGGACACATACCTGAGGTGGCTGCCTCCTTAACTATAAAGGTTTGGTGATAAGGCAATCCTTATAAGCTTGTCGATTAAAATCGCACAACATAATTCTCACTTTAAATTTGTGACATAGTTATCTGTACAAGGTGCCTCTCAAAGAGGACTTTGGATTTATCTGAGATTGCTTCTAAAAGACTTTGAAATTTGAATGGTTTGCTCAAAAGAAACTTTGAATTTTGGTTGGTTTGCTCCAAAGAGACTTTAAATGACTTGCAAAGAGGACTTTATGCTCAGGAAGAGACTCAAAATGCCTTGAAAAAGGTTTTGACATTGCTCGTTAAAAAATTAAGAATGCCTTTGAATAAAGATCTTGATGATATTCATCAGGAGACTGGGAATGACTTGGAAAAGGATTTCATGCTCATTAAGAGATTGGAAATGACTTGAAAAAAAAGACTTAATGATGCTCTTTAAGAGATTTGGAATGCCTTGGAAAAAGGTCTTAACAATGCTCATTAAGAGACTAGGAATGTCTTTAAAAAAGACTTCATGCTCGTTAAGAGATCGGGAATGCCTTGGAAAAGGACTTAATGATTCTTCTTAAAAGACTAGGAATGCCTTGGAAAAAGGTCTTGATAATGTTCATTAAGAGATTGGGAATGCCTTGGAAAAAGGTCTTGATAATGTTCGTTAAGAGATTGGGAATTCCTTGGAAAGAACTTAAAGGTACTGTAGACATTGGATCTTGAGGTGGCTCCTGATTAGGATTAGCTAATGAGAAAGTGGTTTCTTATAAATAGATAAGGAATGAAAGTTCTAGGCTTTCCTTAAGTTTTTAATGTTCTCAAAATAACTTTTTTTTGAGCTATGCCTATTTATTTCTTTTAAAAAAAATCAAAATGAGAAAATTAGTTTCCAAAACTTAGAGCAGTCTGGAGTATCATAGCCTTATCTTAGCCTAAAGAACTTGTAATCAGATAATTCTAAATCTATTTCAATCATAAGGCACATATCTATAACTTTGATGAAGAAACCTAAATGCACTTCAGTCCTTAAAATTCTCAAAATTAGGCATGAACATAGATGGTCTGAATTTATCCTTGCACATGGACCAGACTGTAGTAATTTAGAAATAAATCCTTATGTAGAGATTTTTTTGAGATGAATTCAATTTGCATAAAAACTAGACTCATTTTGGAGCCACTTTCATGAAGAGAGTATAACCTAATTCTTAACCTATTTATCCCAATATTTTTTCAAATTTAGAAAATTAATTCAATCCCTGAAAATATTATAGGAGCAGTCATCAATTTTTTTTGCCTTATATCCCAATATAAAAATCCAAAGTTAGTGAATTTTGATTCATTGGAAATATAATACATAGAGGAACAAATTTCTAGAAGATACTCTGTTGAAATAATGGTGTTTTCAAGCCTAAAAATGGTAAAATATTTTAGATTATACGTCAGTTGGCTAAGAAAAAAATCTGCAAAAGTCAAAGTCAATGTTCAAATTCAAAGGTCCATGATTCAATATAATCCACGAGTCACTCACAGAGTTCATTTTGCATTAGAAAATAGGGAAATAAAAGGAAGAAAAATATCCTATTTTATACTTAACCCATTTTGGGATATTTTATGGGGTTCTTAGCTATTAAGGCTTTCTCTTTCCCTTTTCTTATTCTTCTTCTTCTTCTTCTTCTTCCTCCATGGAAAATCCAAAATTTTAACTTCAAAAATATTCAAAAAATCATAAAAAATTTGAAAAAAGTTATAAAGCACTAAATCCTTGTTATTTGATGGGACCGACACTGAAGATAATATTCTTGTATCCTTAAAATTCCAAAATCTAATATTTAATCTTAATTAATTATGCAAATAATATTTTTTTAATTTATTGTTTAGTTAGTTTTGTAGATCTATTTCCACTTTATTAATTTCTTTTATTTCTTTTAATTAATTGTTAAATATGGAAACTTTCTTGATAATTTTGTGAATTAATTTATTAAATTAGCTTAATAAATTAATTATTTCACTATATTAGTTTTGTTAATTATTATTTTGGAAATTCTTTATTTAAGATATTACATTAATTTATTAGTATATTATTGTACTATTATTTTTGCTATTATTTTAATTGTTAGTGTTATTTTCTTTATTATTGTTGACAACATGTTTAATATTTATTTTAAAAGTATTATTGTTAATTTAATTTGCTTTTTTAATTATTTGTTATTATATATATATATATAATCTAATATATTTTAATTAATGTTATATTTATAATTGATTTTTAAGTATTCTTAGCATTTTTTTTGGCCCAAGAAAATTTATTTTTCCTTTTTTTACATAAAAATCATTTTTTGGATCCTTTAGCGACGATCGATTTGCCCTGTCTCTAAAAAATCCCTTTCCTCTTTATTTTCCTTTTGTTAAGGGACCTTTAATGATTGGAGTTTATGACGACAGTGAAAACTCCCATCAATAAAGGTTTAAGTCACGTCCTTCTTTACTTCCACTCACATCCTCATCCTCTTGCTCCCTAGTTTTTATCCTTTTATGCTTTGGCCAACTTTCTTTCAACAATTAATTTTTTTATAATTAATTATTTTATAATTATTATTTGTTAATTTCTTATTTTAGTTTCATTATTTATTTGTTTATTTGATTTAATATATTAGCTTATTTATCTATTAATTGTGTCATTATATTATCTTGTTTATTTCTTTGTTTGCTAATTTGTTTTTCATTAATTATATTATTTAATTCAATATTAATTATTTTTCATTATTATTTTATTTAATTCATTATTAACTCACCTTATTATTTTCTATCCTTTTTCATGCACGTAATCTATTTGCACATTAGGTCGACATGACAACGAAGTGAAATAAGATAGGATATTTTATTTGTTTATTTATTTACTTATTTCTATATCTGGTTCAATAAGACATGGGATTCTCTCTAAATGAGAAGTCTCGTATCTTGGTATTCCACCTATGGCTACTAATCTAATTAAGAAAGTTCCTTTGATGATATATGGGTATGAACCTTGGCCAGTAGATGTCTACACTTTTTTTAGTCTTAAATTTCTTATGCAATGAAAGAATTAACTGTGCTCTTCAAACTCATCGCATGCTAATGGGACAAGTATGTTTTTCATTGTGTTATGTCTATTCTTACAGCTCATTTATGGCCCAAGTAAGTAAGCAACAATCTCACCCTGAGCTCGCTCTTTCTAGTAGTAGATGTGCACCATAGGTCTTCATATATTAGATCAGAACTTTACTCATTTATTTTTTAAGCCTGTTTTATTATTTTATTTCATACCTGTAGATAATTAATTGTAATAGGTTGTAAAAATAGGTTTTAGCATGATAGTTAGGAAAATTCACTTTAAATATTTTCTGCCAAATTAATTAGATTTTTTACATAAAAATGGATAAGTGTCCTATTTTATTTCAAAAATCATACAAAAGAATTTTATAAATATTGCATGAGGGAGCCGATGTTTCCAATTTAATAAGTACCCTGATTTATGTATATTTATTTGTGTAGTTATTTCTTCATGCCTTTTTATTTCTTACATGAAAGTTATTTTTTAAAATGTTAAATTCAAAGCTCATTATATAATTTCTACATTAAATTAAATAACATAATTCCTTTCTTTCAAGGCGCAAGGGATATATTATCCCATTTTTAACCAAAATACATCTAAAATGCTGTCTTTTGTAAATATGCATGTGAGGACCAATGTCATCGTTCAAATGAATTCAACTAATTCCCCAATTTATGTATGAATTCTTTTTTTATATTTATCTTTTATAATGCATTGCATATTTATACCTTTTTTGATATACACTTTTTATAGCTTTTTTACATTCTTGAATGCACCTTTGTTTTTCTAACATATTCTGTATGAGGAAAGAGATAAAATAAACTAATCACTAAAACTCATTTATATAGCTAGCATTAACCAAAGGTATAAATAAGAGTGATGTTCGAACAATCTTTGGTTTCGACTTCATAAGGCGATAACTCATTTCCTAGTGTTTTATTTGGTGGCAACTCTATGATACCTTCCTTGTGGTGCCTAGTAAATGCCTTTATAAGTTAATCATCAGCAAATGAATGGGGATACCTTAAGACATTATCTTATGCACTTTTTAGGCCATATGAATTACCGATTAGGTTGAATCCTTATCTATTGCAAAGCGATCGGCCTTTATGAGTTAAATGAATCTTTATCTGATCTCAAACCTTAAAAGCAGGTTATCGAGAAAAAGTCAAATTCCTACAAGGTTCGATACATGTCACAATGGTGACTCCAATAAGGACCATGAGATTTTGCTCTAAAAGTACCTTTGGTTAATTTAATGTAAATGATTTTAGAGATTAAGATGTTTTATCTCTTTCCAAAAAATTGCATTGCATTCATGCTAGAGCTTTAGATTTAAGTTAGGCATCCCTTTTTTATTCTGGTGCACTCCTAAAGTAGGACCTTATGTTCACTTAATGCAGGGAAGTGTTAGGAAGAATCACCAACCCAAGCCTTATGCTCTATTTAGCATATCAAATGGTGACCCTATTGTTTGTCATGATCGTGATGAGTTAGAACCGTTGGCAAGGACCACGTTTATGTAGCCTCAAAGCTATATCACCTAACTAAAGCCCATGTAATGGAATAGATACTTCCACTAGAGGGTATGCACCATAAGATATTGCTTGTGATGTAGACTTTTATTTATTGAATAAACCCTAATAAACTTAAATGTTTGATTATCAAAGCTTTCATGCCCCGATGGGCACATTTCATTTTACTTGGATTGTTTAAATACACAACGGCTGAAATCCATTTACATGCACTTTAAATAAAAGATATCATACTACCACCATTCTATTGTGCATAATGCATGTTCATTGGGTTTTTCTATTAACCCATGAGCCAATCCTGATTAGGAAAGAGATTGCATGACCTTCTGTGTGGGCATAATAAGGTTAGAAGCATTTATTTCCTTTTTTTACATGTGGTTGTTCATGTTGCATATACATGCATGTATTTCCAACAAACTGTAAATTAACAATAATAGCTAACAAAATGTGTATGTTTTGTATGTATAGATTTTTTTTAATGTATTTTCATTTCACCTTATGTATAATTTCTTCTTGCATAAATTACGACCTAAAATGTAAATGAAAAACTAAGGCAAAATAATAATAATTAATAATAATAGTAATTAATATAGTTATGTAAAACACAATTGTTAATCCTCTTTGCCATAAAAAAATTTTATATATTTTTTATATGCCATGCATCTAATGTATTCATATTCATACATCCCATGTGTGCCATATATCATATGCATGCTTAGCATGCCCATATATCATGCATCACTTTAACCTTTTGACCTTTTTGAAGCCATTCTAAATTACATACCTAGGTTGTTTAGGGGTCCTAGCGATCACCTTGTTAGAAAGCTTCATTCAAGATAGTTGAAAGCGAAGTTAGAATCAGAGATAAATCTAAGTTCACCTGATATTTTTTGAACCAACTTCAGAAGCTATAGCTATTATAGATCCATTATAGATATAAGCTCTTAATAATCAAAAATTGGATAGGAGACTTGATGAGTTCGAAAGAAGGATAAGGGCCATGGTGACTAAAATGATGAGCACTCAGGTGTAGCCTGCTGGCCAACAAACTTTGGTAGCCACTGCCACACACGGGGAACCTATTTTTATTAGATGCAATTCAGCTATTGCTATTGTAGGAGTTTCTTTAATAGCTGAATAGAAGAATACTTGGTTGATAGTCCTACCTACTAAGCAGAGAAAAGATAAGGGTCTTGCTCTAAGGAGGATCTCATCTCTATGGAGGAAATGGAGCCCTTGGCGATGCAGGTTCCAAAAAGTAAGGCATCTAAAGTAGAAGACCTAATTTTGAAAAAGATGGAAGAAAAAATAAAGGCCTTAGCCTAGGTTTTGTCAGCTGGTAAAGAAATTAGCTAGAAGATAGGGATTTAGACAGTGAAGATATGCTCCTTTAGTGGTTTAAGATGGCAAACTTACCCCAATTTGATAGTACTTCTAATTTGTTTGACCATATAAAGCAATACACATTAGTCATGAAGGGGATGATCCTAACTAAGAAACAAAAGATTTAGTATTTCTATCTCAGTCTGACAGCCCCTTCCATCGATTGGTACCACAGGTTAGATCATAGGACTAAAAAGGATTTGGATCCATTAACGGAGGAATTTATAAAATAGTATGATTGTAGCATAAGATTATAAGTGACCCTGAAGGATCTAGAGTTGCTACATCAAAAATAAAAGGAAGCCTTCCACCATTACCTTACCCGATAGAGGAATAGGGTGATGGAGATAGAGAAAATCAAAGATTACCAATTAGATCAAGTTATTTATTTGAAATGGCAATCCCTATCCATGACATGGATTAAAAATTAAAGCCTTAAAAGATTGGGAATCTCTCAAAGACATTGCCATTAAAGCTAAGAGAGAGTATTTGGAAGAAAAGGCCTAAGCTATGAGTATAGAAATAGGAAATCCTGGAAATGAGCAAAAGAATAGAGACTCAAATGAGGGTAATGATGGGATTGTAGGAGTTTTAGTTGCAAGAACAAAGGGGAATCACTATACTATTATGGTCAAGTCATTATCTTTGTACCTCACTCATCTAAATAGATAAGGGAAGTTACAACCATTACAAGCAAAGCCGACCATTAGCCAAGGGAAACCAAGATATATAACTTATTGGTATTGTGCTTACCATAACCACACAGGGATAAAATGGATTACCTACCATCCTCTAAGATATTTTATTCCAGGTTTAATTAACACCCATGAAGCATAGATCCCAAAGGGGAAGAATTAAAGCTTCCTTTATAAGAATCATATCATAATCAACCTTGGGGGCACCGTCTAGGGAAGAAATATCCTAAAATGTTCAATGAATGTTTGTTGTCTATACTTATAATAGGAGAGGATGTAATAAGCTACTTTTTGATGAATGTAAAGTGTATCTCTAAAATATGTACATGTTTATTTAGTAATGTTAATTATATGAGCTTTTCTTATGTATGCAATTACTATCTTATTACATCATACATGGCAATAGTCATAACCAATCCTCGAGATATTGATTCAATAAACATAAGCCTTTACACAATTTCAAGAATAAAGACATTTTGAGTGCATTTTTTGGCTCTTAAATTGAGTCATAAGAAGACAAAAAAAAACAATTAAATCTTCTCCTAAACTAGTAAAGGCACCCTTTGAGATGACAAGAATATTGTAGCATCCCATTACTATCTTTTTGAACAACAAACTTAAATAGAAAGCCTAACCCACAAAAAAAAAGAGCCTACACATGAAGCCTAACCTTCTTAAACTAACCTATCAAAAATTACAAGAAAATCTATAAATGCTGACCTACAACAGGAGTCAAATACACATAAGATGTCACCTTTTGAGATTAAATTGAGGTATATGTTATTATATTACATGTCTAGTCATAACTATTGTTATATCCACATGATGCGTGTAAATAGGAATGCATGCATAAGTTGTGCATAAGTATATGGTTAACCTATTAGGAGTAACCTATAGCATGTATGTAGACATATACTGAAGTGGGTTTAATTACAAGGTAGAGATGGTAATGCTTTGGATGACAAAGACTTCTTTTGCCATTTTTAAGATCTTAAGGGCATCAAATAGCAAGCATAGTTTGTAAAAAGGTAGATTATCTTTTATTGAAGTAGGATGGACTATTTACCTCTTAAGATAATAATAGAGCTCAAATAAAAGGTAAGGTAAAAAAAGACTAAAGGAGATAATCAGAGAAAGCTTGCCTGAAGATCGGGAACACTAAGGAAGAATTGATGTAAAACCCTAGCCTATATTCAAACTAGAGTACCAACATACCATAATATTTGAACATAAATAGGAAATCAACCCCCAATCTAAAGAATCCCTAAATAGTATATGTAAGGAAATGCTTCTGATATATTGATTTAAACAAGAAGAAATAGAATCAAGCATATATTAACCATGAAAGATGCATAAGCTTAATTCTTCATGCAATAGCAAGAATCAATAAACAATTAACTCTAACAAAAGATTGGTAAAGCAAAGAGAATAATCTCAATAATCATTAATAATAAAAAAATAGGTAAAACAAAACCTTACATTCATATAAATAGAAAAGATAGAAGAAAATTTAAGGAAACTAAACTTTTAAAACAACTAAAACAAGAAATAATAAAATTCTATTGCCATTGTAAAATATAGTGCCTCGGTAGAGGGAGATTTCCCTCCACTGAGGGGGTAATCTATTTATGTTGCCTCGGTAGAGGGAAATTTCCCTCCATTGAGGTGAAACACACTATCCCTTTACTGCCATTTTGCTTGCCTTGGTAGAGGGAGCTTTCCCTCTACCTAGCGAACAAAAAAACCCACTCTTTTTAGCTTTCCATGGGAGAGGGAGATTTACCTCCACTAAGTTGATAGCTCCTAAACTTAAACACACAACTTTCATCTTTTCTTCTTTCTTTACTTAAATTTCTTCCTTTCTCTTTCACTATAAGAAAATGGACTTTTAACGATCAAAATTTAGCGAAGGAAAAAAATTCGGTCGTTAAAATATACTAACAGCAAAGGAAAATTATTTTGGTCATTAGTTTTTATTATTTTACCGTCGGTTTAAATATGGTGGTTGAAAGAGTGTAAATCCTGTGGTTACTACCCTAAAAAAAATGGTACTTCATAATGGTTTACCTCCCAAATAATTCTTTTTTATTTTATAAAATAGAACACAAAATCACTATACCCACATAAAAGCTAAAACTTGAAAATACAACAAAAAATTGCAAACCAGCTAAAAATGCAAACCCTCACTTGGTTTATCTCATTGCTGCTTCAATTTTCTTAGTTTTGCAAGATCTAGATTTAGTTTTTGCGATCTAGGGCGTTGTGCAATTGGCGATTACAGATATATTTATATACTACAGGATCTTCAATTTGTTGTTTCGCATTCTTAGATACAAAGCTAATGGAGGGAGAAGATACGTTCATAGGTGCGACAGAGAGCAACAAGGAAATATCGGTGATTTTTATTATTCTTCCACTCTCTTTTATTTCTGGTTTAATTCTTTGGCTAATTTTACCCCTAATTGATGAACTAACATAATCTTGTTTGGGATTTGATGCTTGTATGAAACCCTCACTTAGGTATTTGCATTTTTGTCCCTATAATCGATTCCAGTAGCTGGATGACATGAAGAAGCACTTAAAGGAGATGAAGGATGAAGCTGCTGCTCTGTGTGAAATGCAGGCCAAAGTCGAGAAAGAGATGAGTTCTTCATAAGGTGTCCTTTTTTCCCTTTAATTTTAAAATACAAATTAATGAGCGTTAAAGTAATTTTTTTTATCAATAATTGCACATTACTTAAATCTTCTGGGCATGTATGCAAGTTCCAGAATATTAGTTCTCCTTATTATTCAAATTTATTTCCATTCTTTATGCTCATCTTGCATGCTTGATGGAAATACATTTCATAAAGACTCTTGAAAACCAGGATGCAATGTATTGCACATAAATTAAAATTGAGGTCATAGAGCAATATGACATTAAGTTAGAAATGTGTAGGACTCAAGCAATTGATTTGTATTGGATTCTTTTTCTTGCTCATATTGGTGTAGGTCATAGAGCAATGTCATGGTTACATTTCCTTATCAAGAGAACCTAGATCAATAGTTAACTTGAGGTTTGCTTTGTAAAAGATTCTTTCTTACAGAAATAGAAAATATGCATTTTCTAAGCAAACAAACAGAAAATCTCAATAATGAACCAGACTAGCTACTTACCTTTGATGAACTAAGCGAGATTGCCACGTCTAAAAAAGGGATAAACAAGAAGCTTTACCTCTAGGCCCAGAATAGAACCCCAAAAGTGTGCACCAAATTGGGATGCCTAATGCAGCCTAGCAAGTGCACAAGTTCCACAGAAGCATCAAGAATGTCAGAGATTGTGAGGTCTTGGCTGCCTTGAAATGTAACCAAATCCTCTATTTCTGTCTTATCTTTAAACATTTACTCTGGACTTTCTATGCCCTTATGCTCCTTTTTTTGCTCTTCTTTTGATGTAAAAAGCTATGAGAAGTATGAGACTGAGCAAGACAATAGCTGAAGTAAGACTAAGAATGAGTTTTAGCAAATGGGTGTTGCTCATTTGGAGTAAAAAAGTATTCTATTGCTAGATTTTGATAGAATCTTAGACATGATAACCATATATAAAGCTTACCTTTTATAGTTCTAAGTTTTATTTGCATAAGTAGCACATCAAAAATTTATAATTATGATATTATTGAGAAAGTATTAAAATTGAATGACATTGATATTACAAATTATAGTCACCGGATAATTTAGAAATAAAGAAATTAATTTAATTTATTAAAGTAAACTACTTCAAATACCAAATCTCTATTTTAAATCTGCAATTTAGACTCGTAAGCTTTATAATTAGGGATTTAGTTAGTCAAACTCAAAGGCATTTATTAAGTGGCTCCACTTCATATACAACACCTAATCTGTAATTACACTTTATTGCTTTTGTTCCTTCCTACTTGCTGCCTCTCTTTAGACCCATTAATTGTTGCCATCAATTTTTGCTTATGTTACAACATCAGTTCTTTTCAGCCATTTAATTAATTTGTTTTCCATTCATTTTTATAACCATAAATTATTTGGTAGCAGGGAAAACAAATGTTCTTTCTTGTAGTGATTGTCATCCAATAAATGTGAACTTAGGTTAATGTTCTTGCAGATATGTGATTTGGGTTTTAGTGAATGGCATTTTCTTATTTTACTATCATTACTTTTCTCTGGTGCACAGGTGTTAAATATGCTGTGTTGTTGGGTGGAAGACCCAAATGTTGATGCTTTTAAGCAGCACCTTCCAAGAATTCATGATTACCTATGGTTGCTAAAATATTTTTGTTAGAAGTAATATATTAGTTTTGACTACTAAAATATTTGATGCTGTTGGAACTTCTTTTTCTTTTTTCTTCTTTCAAGATATTGGAAAATTGTCCAGGAGATCTTGATATTTGGTATCGTCACATATCAAAAGGTGGATGGACTTTATCAACTGTAGATGACGGTTCGATCATCTTAGATGGCAAAGCAGAGGGATTAAAAGTGATGATTTATTATATTAGAATTGTTCACTTTGCTTAATTTGTTTCCTATAACACATAGTTTGTTTACCAGGCCATTCTTTCATTTTTGAAATTTCCCTCTGAGATTGTTGAGGATGCATTAGATGCAAGCCGATTATATGATGTTGTCAATGTTATTCTCTCAGTACAGGTGACTTATGCTATGATTTTATGAACTTGACAAGCTGTTGATTTTTCTGTCAATTAATTTGTGATTTTTTGGTGTCCGTCCATTCCCATTTACTTAATTTTTCTGTCAGTCAATCCTGCTTGCGCACCTATAGAATCTACATTTCAGTTTTCGATCTCATATCTTTAAAATTGAAACATTGCTCCCATTCTGTTGATGAAGACACCATGGTTGGAGGTGTGTTCCAATTTTGTTCTCATACTTTTTCTTTTGCAAATTTTCTTTTTTTTTGCGGTAATAATTTTTCCTTTCTTATTAAAATGTATTTATGTCCTTTAGGTGGAGCATTTGTTGATTTTGAAAGGAATTTCTTTGTTTTCTCATCACTGATCTTATTTTCATTTATAATCAAAGTAGAGTCGCGGGTGAAGTCCATGCCACAAGTTCAGCCATTAGGCCAAACATAAGCTCTTCAGCTGCAGCACCTGCTTCAACTGGCGCCATTTCCCAAGTTGGAACTTTAACTCGATCTCGATTTCATTGGTATCATGCTGTGTTTGTTGTAGGATTACTGGCAGCTTCAGGTACTGGAATAGACATGGAATATGAAAATATTAAGGGTATTTGTTTTTCTTTTGCTTTATATTAGTTAAAAGATGATTAATAAGGTTTTGTGGATTTTTGAGAATTTGTCTTGTATTGGTTGTTGTTATGCAGATTGCTTGTTATTGGTATCTCGTCTTAGGATTTGTTGATGTTATGCAATATATGCTTTTCTATTGGGCATTTCTTTTATGAGTTCTTGTTCGGAATTATCTTGGTAGTATGCATTCTTCCATTACTTGAGAATTAATTTTATTATTTTGTAAAGGGGAAAACCTAATTAAAAGTAAAAAATCTAATTTGCACATATGATAATATGTTGTTAATATATTATTAAACTTATTATTATTTTTTACTTTCTTAGCCATTTGATCTACTGCCTTTATAAATGAATATTAATTATAAATTTATGTTTGCAGGTTTTTCAATCAATGGACAATGAAGATTTGATGTTCATTATTCATTTTTTTTAAAATTCTAGCTAGATAGATGTTGGTATAGCAATGGGCTATTTTTCTAAACAAATTTATATATGACAAATAGAATGTTAAACAATTTCGAAATATTGCTATACTTTGTAATTGGTTTTTTGCAATTTATGAAAGAGTATTTATTATATTTTTGGATATGCATGTATGTGTCGGAGTGTGAATGGGGTGTACATGAAATATTTAAATAAAATTGTTTATATTAATTATCGGATGTACATTTAGCGATGGAAAATTCGGTCACCATTTGTAATTATTAACGACCGAATTTCCTTTTGTTAAAAGATATAAACAATTCGCGAAGGGAAATTTTGGTCGTTACAAGTTAATTTTTACGACCAAATTTTCCTTCGCTGAAAGTGGTAAACAATTAACGAAGGGAGAAATCGACCGTTAAAAGGGCTTTTTTAACGACCAGACTTTCCTTCGTTAAAAGCAGAACACAATTAGTGAAGGAAAATCTAGTTGCTAAAAATTTATATTTAACGTCCGAATTTGTTCCAGTCGTTAATAACTTTAACGACCGGATATCAATCCGGTCGTCTATACTATTAACGATGGGGCTTTTAATGACCAGTGACGACCGGATTTTTTCGGTCATTATAGTGTTTTAACGATCGGATTTTAACTTTGAACGACCGGATTTTTCCTCGTTAAAGAGCATTTTTCTTGTAGTGTTTTAAATACATGTTTCTTCAATCATAAACATTTTACAAAGAAAAGAAACACAAAATTGATTTTCGAAACTCAAGTTACCCTATTTGATCTTTTGGATTTGCACTTTCTCAACACAATGCCTCATAAAAGATTCTAGAGCTTCTTCAAATCTCTTGTGACTACTCCTCGAGAAATAGCTAATTCATCATTCTTGCCACCATTATACTTGGTTACGCTAGTTGTGCTCACATAATCCCCTCCCTTTTGGAAAGGATTCATCCTCGAATCTGAACCAAATTCAAAAGTAGATAAATCAAAAATAATTAAAGTAGCACTAACATTATAGTCACCTGGCAAATCAATCTTATATGTATTGTCATTGATGATTTCCAATACTTGAAATGGTCCATGACCCCTTACATCAATTTTTGTCTTCCTCTATTATGGAATCCTCTCTTTTCACATATGCACCAAAACCCAATCTCTTTACTTAACAATAAGTCACTTCCTCCCTTTATTAGCCTTTTGTTCATGCATGTAATTCTCTTTCTCAATTTGTTCTCATGCTTTCTCATATTTTGTTTTAACTAATTTAGCCTTCTTTTTGCCATCTAAGCAAACAAACTTATTCAAATGAAAAGGCATCAAATCCAAAATAGTTAATGGATTAAAACCATACACAATCTCGAATGGAGAATAACCCGCAGAAGAATGTATAGCACAATCATATGCAAATTTAATGAATGGCAAACAATCTTCCCAAGTTTTCAAGTTCTCTCCCACAAAAGCATGCAACATAGTCTCTAAAGTCCTATTTATCACTTCTATTTGTCTATCTATTTATGGATGGCATGTAGTTGAAAATAAAAGCTTATTACCTCACTTTCCCTATAAAACCCTCCAAAAATAACTCAGGAACTTAAAATCCCTATCAAGCACAATGGTTCTAGGCATTCTATGAAGCCTACCCACTTATCTGAAGAATAAGT
Source organism: Excoecaria agallocha (assembly GCA_037975025.1). Lineage (NCBI taxonomy): Eukaryota > Viridiplantae > Streptophyta > Magnoliopsida > Malpighiales > Euphorbiaceae > Excoecaria > Excoecaria agallocha. Next base: position 55,481,729 of record CM075810.1, on the reverse strand, counting down.
CAGCAATGTTTATTGCATCATCTATTTTATAATAAGCAATGAAATGAAACATTTTACTAAATCTATCCACTACAACAAATATGCTATCTTTACCTTTCTTAGCCCTAGGTAAACTCAAAACAAAATCCATTGACATGTCATTCCACGGTTCACTAGGTACAGATAATGGTGTATATGGTCCAAGAGGCATAGATCTAAACTTAGCTTGCTTACATGTAAGACACTTGGTATAAATTCTTTCCATATCTCTCCTTATATTTGGCAAATAAAAATGTTCACTAAGAATATCTAAGGTCTTTTGCACTCTAAAATACCCCATCAACCCACCACTATGTGATTCCTTAACAAACAACTCCCTTATAGAATATGTAGAAATACAAAGTTATTTTTCCCTAAAAAGATATCATCCATGTCTATAGTACCTATCAAATGCAACATGTTCACAAGCATGATACATAGTAGCAAAATCAACATCACCAATATAAAAATCCTTTAAATGTTCAAATCAAGTAATTTAGAAGTAAGTATAGAAATTAAAGCATACCTTTTTGACAATACATTAGCCACAACATTTTCCTTACCTTGCTTGTATTTGATCACATATGGAAATGTCTCTAAACATTCTAACCAACCTGCATGCCTTTTGTTGAACTTACCCTGTCCTTTTAAATACTTGAGAAACTACTGATCGTTATATATCACAAAATCCATAAGCAGCAAATATTGCTCTTTTTATCTCTCTTTCTTTTGCATAAGAACATGATTGTTTATTAACTTTTTCACTCCTCTCAAGATCTTTTTGCTTGCTTTTCTTTCCATTCTTTTTCTTTTCACTAACTAACTTTTTTGCTCCTACACATCCCACTTTCTTTTCCTCACTTATGCAGTCACTCACCATTGGGCCTTTATTTTTATTCTTTTCCATTATGTCCTATTTTCTCTCTTCTCCCATTTGAGGTTTGCTGAATTTTCAATTGTTAAATGTAAGTTCTTTAGGTGACAAAGTGATAGACTAACTTATGTTCATTATGCATAAAAGAATACCTATTCTTATACCCATCATGCATAACATGCCTATCAAATTGCCAAGGCCTCGAGAATAAAATATAACCTATTTGCATTGGAACTACATCACACATAACCTCATTAACATATCAACCAATAGCAAATGCAACTGTAACTTGTTTGGTCACCTTAACTTCTCCACTATTATTCAACCATTGCAATTTATATAGGTTAAGATGTCTTTCACACTTCAACCCTAACTTTTCTACCAAAGTAATGCTAGCCACATTAGTGAAACTACCTCCATCTATGATTAGACTGTAAGCTTTCCCATCTACTAGACATCTAGTGTGAAATATATATTCCTTTATTATAGACCATCTTCGTTCACATTCAAATTCAAAACATGCCTAGTAACTAAGTCTGAACCTTAACAACATATTTAAGACAATCATCATTATCAGAACAATCTTCTAAAGGTTGTATGCTTAATTCACTACCATCAAACTCATTCCCATTATCAGATTAAAAAATAATTTCTTCCCCCTTAATAAATATAATTTTCCTATTAGGATATTCAGATGCATAATGATAATGCCTCTGACACTAAAAACATTTAATATCCTTAAATTTAGAAAGTTTAGGTAAAGGATCAGTAGTACCTTTTAAAATAAAGTACTCTTTTCTTTGCTTTTGTTTGTTTTAAAACCTTTCCCTTTGGAAATTGAATGGTCATCCTTCTTCTTTTCTTCATTTTTACTCCAATTTGGATTCCACTTGTTGCTAGAATTTGGAAATGATCTTGCCACTCTCCTTTTCCTTTGTATCTCTCCACTTTCACAACAATATTCACTAAATCCCTCATCTCTTCATAATGCTACAACTTTACTACATCAGCAATATCCCTTTTCAATCCTCTTATGAATCGAGCCATGGTCACTTCTTCTTCTTTTAAGTTTTCTTTTATAAATAGCATCTCCATCTTTTTATGATAATCCTCTACTGATTTAGCTCTTTAGGTGAGTCTATATAACTACTGGTGCAATTCCCTATAATAATAAATGGAACAAATCTTTTATTCATCACTATCTTCATTTTTTCCAAATAGTTATAGTTTGATATCTATTCCTTCTCCTACCCTTGACTAACTCATTCCACCAAACTAAAAGCATAATCACTAAATTCTATTGCTGCTAATCTCACCCTTTTCTCTTCATCATAATTATTACAATAAAAAATTATATCTACCTATCTCTCATACTTCAAATATATTTTAGCATCATTCCTACATTTAAAAGATGGAATGTTCATAGTTATTGCTTAAAGATTGCTATCTTTCCTCTCTATTATTTCTTCTCTCTTTACTCTACCCCTCATTGATTGAATTTCCTCATCATTATCCCACTAATCTATCTCAACTTCTTCATCAATCCATCGACCTCTCCTAGCTATTCTTATAGAATTAAAGGCACTCCCTTCTAACTTTTCTAACCTATCATTTATACTCCTTATATCCCTCATGAACTTTTCAAATGTGCAATGCACAGCTTGTACTGAACAAGCTACCTCCTCAAGAGACGTCAACTTCTTAGCAGATTCCTTAGTCATTGTGTAAACCTATAAAGATGTTAGAAAAAATAATCCCATAATGCTCCCTCATGTGTTTATATCTCATCTCTTAATTGATGTCTCATGATTACACTTTAGAAACAAACCTAAACAAATATACATAGCTAAGTAAATTGATTAAGAAAAATAATGAAAACCTAACATGAGTAGTAAAAGTACCAACTCTAGAGGCAAATTGACCAAATTGAACAAAAATTAGAAATTAGTACACAAGCAGAACATTTTGTGTACTATAATATATATAGATGTTCAATAATGTGCAATATGTCAAACTAGTGTGATTGAAACCAAAAATAGCTTAAACATACAAATTGATAACGTAGATGAATGAAAATTAGACAATATGGATGCACTTAAATGCGATGTTTAACTAAACCTAATATTCAGTCTTAGATAAAATTAATATAAACTCAATCGGAAAAATTCAAGGATAGCATGCAATAAATATAACCTAAAATTGAAATCAAAAGCGCCAAGTTGGTATTGATGGCTTCAAACCAATACTATAAGACAAATGTTCAAATAGATAATTGGCAATTTTAGGATTCAACAAGAGCAACAAATTCACAAGTTTTTCAGTCTTTAAGCTTAAATAAGATGGTAATCTGAATTTGATCACAATGCTTTCATAATTGTATAAATTTAATTTTTTTATAGCTTTAGTCTAGCAAACAGAAAGGAAGAACTCAAATTTAAAAGATAGTTAAGAATTTATCCCTTAACCTAAGCTCTAATACCAATTAATGCAGAACCCCAGCTTATATTCAAACTAGAATGCCAACATACCATAATATTTGAACATAAATAAGAAATCAACCCCCAGTCTAAAGAATCCTCAAATAATATATGTAAGGAAATGCTTATGATAGATTGATTAAAGTATGAAGAAATAGAATTAAGCATACATTTACCATGCAAGATGGCTAAGTCTAATTTTTCATGCAATAGAAAGAATAAATAAACAATTAACTCTCATAAAAGATTGGCAAAGATAAGAGAATAATAATCATTAATAATTAAATTATAGGTTAAATAAAGCCTTACATTCGTTTAAATAGAAAACTAACACATAAATAAACCTAAGGAAACTAAACTACTAAAACAACTAAAATAGGAAATAATAAAAATCAGTCAACATTGCAAATTTTAATGCCTCGATGTGGGAGATTTTCCTCCACCTAGGGGATAAAAAAACCCACTCTTTTTAGCTTGTCTCTGTAGGAGGGAGATTTCCCTCCAAGTGATACCTCCTGGACTAAAACACACAGCTTTCATCTTTTCTTTTTTCTTAACTTGAATTCCTTACTCTATCATTTAATTACATGTTTCTTCAATCACACACATATTACAAAGAGAAGAAACACTAAATTGATCTTTAAAATTCAAGTTAGCCGCTTTGATCACTTGAATTCGCCTTTCTCCACATAAGGCATCATAAAATCTTGTAGATATTTTTTGGATCTCTTTAACTTTGCTCTCATGATTGGTCCTTGAGAAATAGCTAACTTATCTTTCCTACTACCATTATACTTGGTTATGCTAGTTTATCTCACATCAAGAAGCATGTGGATTGTCTATCAAGTTGCATTCCAAGCCGAGTCCCCTAACCACCTATTATGTAAGCCATGCATTTCATGCATACATTTTTGCATGCTTGCACGCATTTTTGTACACATGACACATTGTCTTTTTTATGTGTTGCTACATCCATAACCTTATTGGTAAGGTGAAAGCATGCTTTGCTTTATATGTGACAACTTACAAATTCAATGATTTTTTGTGTAAATATAATGGCCATTGCAGTGCTATTATTGATCTTAATTTGAGAAATTTCTCTTTCATTCAAATATAAGGTGTAAAGGAGGTAGGCACACTTTATCTCTATTTGTCAAATTGCATAAAAACCTTTGTTATGCCATGCAATTTCTAAATTTTAAGCACCTTAATCTAATTTTAAAGGAAGAAAAACTCTTTCTAAATGATGGGATTGCATAAAACTTAACAGGAGCACTATAACCTTTTAGTTACCCATCAAAGCGGCATCAAGATGAGACAAAATCTAGAAAATGATTTAGGCGGCCCATCTTTGTATTACCTTCAAAATGACTTGCTCCTATCCATATTTCATAATCACTTGCTAGCCCCTTGATCCTTTATTTTAAGCATGTTAAATTTGTGTTTATTTTATTATTACATACATTAAAAAAACTCCCTTTACCTAAAATGATTTTAGCCTCCCTTTAGGAAGATGACCGTTGTGAAAAAATTAATTTCACATCTTAAAGAAGAAAATGAAAATGGAAAAGAAAGAAATGAAGAAAAACTGAAAAAAAAGAAGAAAAGAAGAAAAAATAAAGAAAAGAAAGAAGAGGGAAATTGGAAACCCTTGAAGTTAACATCATCACAATGAGAAACAGGAAACCCTTGAAGTTAACATCACAATAACAAGAAATAGGAAACCCTTGAAGTTAACATCACCACAATGAGAATATAAAAAATGAAAAAATAAATAGAGACCTTGAGTTATTATCTCTCAAAAATCCCTAGTGAGTTAACCACCAGAACAAAATCCAAAAGCACTTGGATAATGGAAAAATAGGTAGAGAATAGTCTTTCCATCAATTAAGAGAGCATAGTAATCATTTTTCTTTAGAAACTTGACCTTTCTTTATTAGCCACTCACCCATGCCTAGCATTACAACCGATGTAAGACCTTCTGATTTTAGGTTCGATCTCATCAAACCTAGTGGAGATAACCTTCTAGTAAGGTTTAGTATGTAAGATGAGGTATATGGTGTTTCTTAAGCTTCAGATGGGAAATCACTTTTCAAATTCACATCCTTAAATTCAAATCCATACTTTGCTTTTCAAAAGACAAAAATAATGTTTTGGCCTTCAACACACATGCACAAAAATTGCTTGATGTGCATTATCCTTATGTATTATTTTGATAGGCTTTAGTATTAACATGCATGTTCTCCTATTCTCTTATTAAGAATAACTACCTAATTTCTCTCATTAAGATTAAACTAGTTAAGAATGTGGTCCATTCAATTTATTCGAAGATGAATAAGGTTCAAGTACAAAGCATCTAATAAGTTGCAACTACTTCAAACTTTGGATGCTTCTTTGCAAATCACTCGTTGGACACATAGAACATGTGGCACTCATCACACATGAATCTCATGCATATTGTGAATGTGCACATGAATTTTGCACACATCTTGCACTTATATAATTTCTTCTACCTACTCATATAGGCAATTTCTTGTAAAAAAATAGGGAGGAATTTTGCATGCTGTGCTAGGATAATTTCATGCAATAGGTAACCAAACCACAAGGAAAACTTTCATATGATAGATCAATCTAATTGTTATTCCATTGAGATTATATACTAACATAATCCGTTGTGATAATATGCTAACATAAAGATCCCTTTCATAGGTACATAAATCCTCTTAAGAGATGATACATCTATGAAAGGGATGACTCATCTCACAAGGAATTTAATCCATCATCTTTCCTGATTTAGCATGCCAACAAGCTAGCACTAATTAGATATCTCGATTAAGAGTTAAAATGTCACCAAGTTAATGGTAATGTGGAAGTGGAAGTGGTTTCTCATAAATAGATAAGGAATGGAAGTGTTAGGCTTTTCTTAGGTTTTTATTGTTCCCAAAATATATTTTTTTCGGGCTCTGCCCATTTATCTCATTCAAAAAAGGCAAAATGAAGAAATTGGATTCCAAAATATAGAGTAGTCTAGAGTGTCATAGCCTTATCTTAGCCTAAAGACCTCATAATTAGATAAATTCAAAGCCATTTGAATCATAAGACATAGGTCTACAACTTTAATTAGAAATATAAACCCCAGTTAAATCCTTAAGATTCTCAAAATTAGTCTTAAACATAAATGACCAGAATTGATCCTTACATCTATACTAGTCTATATTAATTTGGGCATAACTCCCTTGTTATAACTTATTTGGAGATGAATCAATTTTTAAAAGAAACTAGACTTATTTTGGAGCAAGTTTAATGAGAGATTTTGACTTAATTTTGAATCCATTGTTTCAAGTAATTTTTCAAATTCAAAATATCAATTTTATCCCTGAAAATTTCCTAGGCACAGTTGTCAATATTTTAGCCATAAATTCCAATCTACAAATCTAAATTGAGTAATTTTTGATTCATTTAAAATCTAAGATATAAAATAAAAAATATCCAGAAGAAAACTTTATTGAAAAAATGACATCTTTGGCCTAGGAATGGGAAACTATTTTTTATTAGAGGTCAATTGGCTGATAAAAAGGGAGCAAAAGTCAATGTCGATGGTCAAATTCAATGGTCCATGAGTAATATTGACTCATGGACCAGATCCATAGGTGAAGTCTATGAGTCACTCCCATATTGCATTTTACACCTAAAAATAAGGGGAAAAAAGGAGAAAAATATTCTATTTTATACTTATTCAATTTTGGGATATTTTATGGGTTCTTTTAGCTATTAAGGCTCTCTCTCCCTTTTCTTCTTCCTCTGGCCCTCTTCTTTTTTTTCTTCTATTTCTTTCATGGAAAATCCAGATTTTAACTTCAAAAAATTAGAAAAAGCCATGGAGCACTAAATCTTTGTTCTTTAATGGAACTGACACTAAAGGAAATATTATCAAATCTTTAAAATCCAAAAATTTAATATTTAATTTTAACTAATTATATAAATAACCTTTTTTAATTTATTATTTTATTAATTTTGTAGATCTATTTCAGTTTTATTAGTTTAATTATCTGTCAATTAAGTATTAAATATGGTCATTTGCTAGCTAATTTTGTAATGTCCCAAATGATATACTGGTAATTATTTGTAAATGTACTAGGGACGTTATCAGAATTAATGTAAATGTGAAGGGCAATTTTGTAAAATTGCCGACTTAGGGGTAAATGTGCATTGTTAAAAAAGTAATTTGATTTGATTGAAAATTTTACATTGTCTTCTTGCCAAATGTGAGAAATTGAAAGAAGAAGAGGGAGTAAGGGCAAATTTACCAATGGGCAATGATATGACGACACTTATCTTTCTCTAGACTTTCTCTTTAGAATGAAAGGAACTTTAAGGGTTCTATATAAGCCAAGAAGGTCAGCCACCACCTTAAAAAGGAATCCATTCCAACCATTTCTCCTCCCTAAAAGCTTCATCTAGTATAGAAAAAAACCCTAAAGTTCAGCCATGTGGTTTGTAAGAGAGAAAACTTAGTGGTTGGTCACTTAAGGTAATGGTTTTCTCTTTTCTTCTTCTTATTTTTCTAAAGTCGGATATTGGATTTGAAAATTTTAATGGATACTTATACATGAGAATTATACTATGAAGAAAGGAGAGTAGGAAGGAGAAAGGAAAAAAGAAAAAGAAAGAGATATAGAAAGAAAAAAACTTTGGTGCCCTAATAAGGTTAGTTTTTCATCTTTTTTGTTATCTATTTTATTTATTTTAGATGGTGTATGTGTTATAGATGTTATGGTATTGATGTTAGAGTTCTTGAATGATGAATGGATGTATGAAAAACCTTGTGTCTTAAAGAATCCTATAGTAAAAATCTGCATAAGTTTCACTTGAACCAGTATTAATAAAAATAGCATAATTCCCTCTGTAGATGTTGGATTGAGGTGATTCTAGTTGTATATGAAAGATAAGACCTAGATCTACAATTTTGTAGAAGATTCCAAAACCTGACTCTATCTCTAAAGTGTTTGAAAATAAGCTTGAAATTGACAGACCCTTGCTGTTTCTCACGTGGGAGCAATCTATAATATTTTAGTGATATCTCGAGTTATAGATGTCATAATTGATGTTTTGAAAACTAGAGACTTAGTGAAACAACTTTATAAAAGACCATTTTTCCTGAAACCATCGTTTTCTTGGTCAAAATGACATACAAGTAAAAACTAGAAATCTATCTCAGGGAAGATTTGACCTCACGATCTGCAGGAAAAACCTAATGACCGTGAGGTAGTCCCATTTTTAGACCAGAACCGAAATGCAAGCTATATCACGATTACCAAGTATTACCTAATAATCGTGACCTTCTTAGTTTATTTCTAACCTTGATTTTCAGATCCTAAATGGTTACCAAAGTATACCTAAACACTTTTAGATATTAAGTGTAAAAACAAGAGTAATATATGACCGAAAGTGAATGTAGAACATAATAAATTAGTGAAGCGAAGTTAAAGATCAAGCCTTAAAACATAAGAATTTGTACAAGTAATAAATGTAAGTGAATATGATAAATGGTAAGTATAATGTTACATATTGCATGACAAATGATAATTATATTAATGTTAATCTTAAATGTATTTGAAGTTTAAGTGAATATAAATTGTTTAGTGATTTTATTGCATGCTATATTTGATGTATTATCTTTATGAATCTAAATGTATCAAGTGTGATAACTTTGAGTTATTAAAGACTAATTGCAAGCCTAAATTGCATTGTAGTGGATAGATAGGCATGCGTGTAAAGGGGATAGCGATTGTAGTTGCCTAGTGTTTTGATATCTAAGGGTGCCACCTGATTCGAGACTATCATGTATCGCCTGTTTCATACTATTTATCAGTGTCAAATGATTCAAGACTATTATGTCTCACTCATTCGACGCTGTTTGTCAGTGTCAAGTGTTTGTATCCATATCCACCATTTTTGAGAATTGAGACAATAAAAGTGATTTGATTGATGAATAACGAAAAGTGACCAATAGTTTAAGTGTTACAGTGCCACATGATAGTCTTAGTACTTTTCATTGAATAATGAAGTGTAAGTGAAAAATGATCGAAGCTTATGGCAACAATCAAAAACTCCCATCACTACAAGTTTCAAACATGTCCCCTTTCACTCCCACTCACATCCTCACCTTCTTGCTCCTTTTTTTTGTCCTTTTGTGCTTTGGCCAAATTTCTTTTAAAAATTTTTTATTTTATTTTTAATATAAATTTTAATTATTTTCTAATTATTAATTGTTAAATTATTCTTTTAATTTCATTATGTATTTGTTTGATTTAATATATTAGCTTATTTATCTATTAATTGTGTCATTATATTAGCTTGTTTATTTGTTTGTCTGCTAATTTGTTTCTCATTAATTATATTATTTAATTTATTATTAATTAAATTTCATTATTGTTTTATTTAATTCATTATTAACTCACCTTATTATTTCTTTCTTATCCTTTTTTATGCATATAATCCATTTGCGCATTTAGTCGAGATGAGAATGAAGTGGAATAGTTTAGGATATTTTATTTATGTATTTATTTATTAAAATTTTTTGGCCTGTATTATTATTTTCTTTTGTGCCATCACATAATTAATTGTAATTGCTAGTAAAAAAGGGATTTAGCACGATATTTAAGAAAATTTACTTTAAATATTTTCTCCCTAATTAATTGGAATTTTTTTTACATAAAAAGGGACCAATATCCTATTTTATCCCAAAAATCACAAAATAATTTTATAACTATTGCATTAGGGAACCAATATTCCCAATTCAATCAATATCTTGATTTATGTATATTCATTTTTATAGTTATTTCTTCATGCCTTTTTATTTTTTGCAATAAATGAATTTTTTAAAGTTAAATTCAAAGCTTACCAAATAATTTATACTTTAAATTAATTAGCACAATTCCATTCTTTGAAGCCACAAGGGATCAATTATCCCATTTTTATCCAAAATACACCAAAAATTCAACCTTTTTGTAAATATACATTTGAGGACCAATGTCCTTATCCAAATGAATTAAACTAATTTCTCGATTTATGTTTGAATTATTTTTCATATTTATTTTTTTATAATGCATTCTATGTGTTTTATGACTTTTGATATATATGATTTGCAACTATTTTACGTGCTTCAATACACCTTGCTTTTTTTTAACATATCTTATGTGAGAAAAAAGATAAATTAAATT